>RYZW01000872.1:0-22612 GCA_004367215.1 Colletotrichum trifolii | reverse complement strand
TATTAGTTATTTATTATTAAAAAGGTTAACGCGGGGCAGGTATACTAGCTACTATAGCTATAAGGGGTTTAGCCCCGGATTAACTAAAGGCTAGCTATAGTAGTTAGTAGGGGGGGGTAAAAGGGCTAAAGTTATACTTTAGGGGGTAACATATCTACTAATAGTCATAGTAGAGAGCGAGCTATCAGCCCCTCCTAATATTATATTTATATATTTAAAAATCTAACTTATTATATTAGTTTAGTTAAATTATTCATATTAGTAATCTCAAATCTGTAGAATATAGAGATTATAGAAGGTTATATAAAAACTTAAGCTTTTCTCTATAAAACTTATAGTATTGCTTATATAAACTTCCTTAGTAGTATTTACTAGGAGTTAATAATTTTCTTTATAGTTAACTTTTATAGGGCTAAAGTTCTCGAAAATACTTAAGTTAAGAGTTTTAAAAGTTTATTAGTATTACTTGATTTTTAGAGAACTATTTAGAAGTAGCTTCTCAAGAAACTTTGAAGAAAACCTTAAATAAATCATTATTATAAAATTAAAGTAATCTTATAAGTTATAGGTTTTAGCTTTTACTTAAAAAGTATTATACTAGATATACTACTAATTAGTTCTTTGAAAAATTGAAAGAGGGGTATTTCTAGTAAACATCTTAGTACTTAAAATATATAAACTCATTATAATATATACTTTTAGCCTAATAGCTTTTGGGTATTATAAGATACTTAATAATTACATATACTAAAAGGGCAAAATCTAATATACATTATATGTTACTAAATATACTTATATATACTACGTGATATTTTATTTTAAGTAATTTAAATAGGGTAAAGTTTATAGAGATAGTACTAGTATCTAAGGTTTACCTAGTATAAACTCTACCTCTCAAGTATTTTATTCCTAATAATATCTACATACCTCTATACCTTACTAGTAATATTCATTACTAGCTATAACTTGGTAATATAGTAGTTAGTAAATAATTACTATACTATAGATCTAAAGATTTATATAGCTATATATATAGCTATATGATATAGTAATAATAGGAACGGATACTAGAATTTCTTTATACGGATATAATAAGATTATATATAGTACATAAATATCCTATATTAGATAAACTAATACTCATTAGTAATTGAGTTATTTATTATTACTATATTATAGATTAGTAAGGTTTTTTATATTAGAAGAAGTAATTATAAACGTTTTATTTCAAGTTTATATAAAGTAAAAGATTATAAATATCAACTTAAGTACCTTAGAAATACTATTGTTTACTTAAATACCCTACTAGGAACCTCGAAATTATATACTAACTTGTTTATTAAAACTATTATTAAGGAGTTAATCAAACATTTTTAAAATAGCCTAGCTAAAAGTATTTTATTAGACACTAAAGAAATAAACCTTAATAATAGTTTTTAGTCCTAAATAAAAAGTATTTCGTAAATATAATAAGCCTTTTAGAATATTACTAAATCTTTATAATATATAAGATTTATAATATTATATACTTCCTATACTTGAGAGATTTATATAGTATCTTAAAAACTCCTATCCTTTCTTAAAAACCTTTCTTCCTTTAAAAACCTCTTATTTCTCTTACTAATATATCTAAATTGAACCTTCAATTAAATTCTAAATTAAGCTTTATTATAATAATAGTTTATAAGAATAAATATAGCATTTAGCCTACTATGCGACTCTACTAGCTTATTTAAAGCCTAACTATCCTATTTATACCCGTTTAAGGATTTCATTCTAATTTAAATAAGATATACTTTTTAATAACCTATTTTCAAACTATATATTATATTACTTTTTTATTATAGTTATACGCTTAGTAAAACTTACTCCTCTCTAAACTAATTATGATTAATAAATATAAAAGAAATTCTTTTTAATTTATCTTATTAATTCTTCAATGAATTACTTAACAATAGTATATTGAATTACGAGTATTCTTAATATATTAGTAAAGTTATTTGATAGCTCTAATTTTAACTATTAGTGTATTATACTATAATTCTATATAACTAGCTGAAATATCTAGAGATATATCAATCTAGATCTTAAATTTAACTTTAATACTTTAAAATTAATTGATTTACTTAACTTTAATAAATAACTTGAATAAGAAGATAATACTTAATAGAAAGTTATAAGTACTAATCCTATCTTCTAAAAACTAAAACGACTTTTAGCTATTATATAGTAAATCTCAAATTTCAAATAGTTCAAAACTCTAATTATAAAGAAATAAAGAAATATTATAATATACTTTAAATATAGGTAAAGATTACTATTAAGAGTAGGTTTCTAATAGTTATCTAAATAGAACTTTTTGATATTAATAATATTTCTTTTTAAGTTCTTCTAAGAACTCTGAAATATTGATATATATAAAGTAATTGAGCAATATAATAATAAATTAGAGTTAAATATAAGAAAATTCTTAAGAAAGCTAATTTAGATATCTCTAGTCTAGTATAATGTAATAAATAGTATACGATCTATTTCTAAATAATTATATATTAGATCCCTAAAGTCTAAAAAACCTTTATAATTAAAAAGTAATCTTAAGTATTTATCTAATATATTTCACCTCATTAAGCTATAATTTAGTATTAGAAGTTTAATAAGAAGGAAACTCTAAACTTTAAAATTAAAGATCTAGTTAAATATAGCGAAATCTTTTAGTTTTATTTTATACTAATATAAATTTAATAATTTGGTAGTTGTATCAAAAGTCTTTGATCTATTTAATCCTATACTTCTCAGGAGCTTTTTAAATGAAGCTATACTTAGTAGTCGGCTTTTACTCTATTTACCCTATAGATATTATTAGTTCTAAAGAACTATTTAAACGGAGAAAACCTTAAATAGTAAGTATAGTTAGTTAATATAATAGCTAATAAATAGAAAGTATATATAAGCTTATATNTATTATAGTTACTCTTTAAAGATCATAGTTACGTAATACTAATACTAGCTAGCTAGTAATACCTATTACTAGCTATTAATAATCGCTAGCTATTAATAGTAAGTAGTAAGAACTGATAGCTAGTAATAGTTACTATATAGTTTATATAACTAGAAGGTATATAACTACTAGTTATACTTACCCGCTATAAGATTCAAACTTATTACTCTTACTATAATAGTAAGAGCTAGCTAGATATTAAACTACTATGTTAAGTAGGTATAAATTTAATAATAAATTATAATAAATATTATTTATATTGGTTACTCTTATAGGAAAGTTAGATGTATCTTAAGTAAAACTAAAATACCTATATAATTTCAGAAGTTATTTATACTTTCCTAAGGATTATGACTATGTTAAATATATTATGATAAGTTTATATACTAGATTCCCTAATATTTAGATAAAAGTTATTACTTAAAATAGTATTATAAATAAGGTAAATAATCCTAAGCTTTATATTAAAAACCAGTAAAGATAAGATAGTTAAACTCTGAGGAATATATGAATAAAACAAAAGAAATACTTTCAGATATTTTAAAAACTAAAGTAATTCTCTTAAGTAGTAAATCTAGTAATAGTTATTATTTCTCTAACTTAATATATATAAATATTGATTTTATTTATCTTAAAAGATGAATTATAATTCTTCTAGGAGTTCTCTTAACTATTTCAAGATTTTATATATTTTTAAAGAATATAGTTTTTGATAGTTATAAATGAGTTTATATTATTAATTTAATAAACCTTTTTGAAAAAAAGGTTTTTTAAGCTAAGTAAAAGAATAGATTTAGTTTAATATAGTTTAGCTAACTTCTTTATAGTTCAGTATAATAAAAGCAGTATTAAGAAAACCTTAATAGTCTAAATAGGAGGAATATACTAGATTTAATATTAAATAGTATTACTTATATTAAGTGTTGCTATACTAATATTATCTTAGAAGTTCTAGTTCTTAATAAAACTAAGATTTAATATATAAATCTAGACTATGCCTTTAGATTTAGCTTAGTTAAGTCTTTTATTATTATAGAATACTTACTTGAAAATATAATCTTATATTCCTTAAATATAAGCTTATTGTGAACTATCTTATAATCTATTTAAGTATTTCTAGTATTATCTCGGAGTTTCTAAATATTCTATTCTCTTAACTCTACTTTTAAATAGTTCACCTAAAGCTGCAGTCTAATAATACTTATATATAATACTTTTCAATACAATACTTTAAATAGAATACTCTTAAATATTTAGCTTTTAATACTTAGAAAGTAAAAGTTATAAACCTCAAGTAATTAGACTATTTCTAATATATAATAATTTATTCTTAATAGGTTATTTCTAGATAAACTTTGAGGTTATATTTAATTTACTTATTTTATTGTATTATTTAAAGTTTATTCAATTCCCCTAGGGTATATATAGGTAGCTCCTAGGTACGTATTATGAAAGATAAACTTTTAAACGTACTCTTTATATTTATACTATTCAAAAAAACTTAGAATTTAGCTTTTCGAGTATTAATAATATTTAAAACAATAGGTAGAAAGATAGAGAAGTTTTTTTATTTATAAGATTTAATAAAATATTAAGAGAATAGTAATAATAATTAATAGAGAAACTAGTTATTAGAGATAAGTAATAGAGTATTAGTATTCGAACCTCTAGTTCCTTCAGTATTAGGAGAACCTCCAGTTCCTCCAGTATTAGTATTCAGTTAGCTGAAGAAGTTGTACTAGTTATAACAAAACTAAATAAAGGATTAAAGTAATAAGAAATATTATTGAAAATATTAATATAATAGTAAACTAAAATACTTGAATAATAGGAATTCTAGTAGTAAAGTTAGAAATATTTCTATTCTTAATAAAAGTAACTTTAAACTCTTTCTATTACTTTAATTATAGCTTAAGATAAACAAACTTCTTCGTATTTCTAAATTTTATATTTTTTAATTCAAGAAGATTTGATTTAAAGGAAAATTATGAGTTAAAGTATTTATCTTATGAATATCCGAGATCTATAGAACTTTTACGAATTTCTTAAAACCCTTATAAGTGTTATTTAAAACTAGAAGATATATAATTCTTAAACTAGTTTAATACTAGTAATAATAATTACAAACTAAGTTTTTACTACTAATACTAGTAATATAGAAATGAAATCTTTAAGGAAAAGTAAACCTTAAATAATAAGCTAGATAGAGAATAATTTAAATAAGTTATATATTACTAATAATCTTTATCTAGAGTAAATAAATATTATATTCCTTAGTAATCTTACTTTCCTTTAGAAAAAGTAAACTTAATTAGAGTATTCTTCAAAATAGTAGATTTCTTACTAGGCTTTATGAGTTAATATTTAGTAACTTTAAATTAGTATTTAAAGTTATTGATCTCTAAAGAAACTTCCTAATCCCTAATTTAAGAAAACTT
Source organism: Colletotrichum trifolii (assembly GCA_004367215.1). Classification (NCBI taxonomy): domain Eukaryota; kingdom Fungi; phylum Ascomycota; class Sordariomycetes; order Glomerellales; family Glomerellaceae; genus Colletotrichum; species Colletotrichum trifolii. The sequence goes on along the minus strand of RYZW01000872.1, from coordinate 17,176 downwards.
CTTTATAGTACTAATTATAATCTTCAGGTATTTCTTAAGAAATTTAATTAATCTATTAATATTTTCTTCTCTATTTTCTTTTCTATTTATCATATCCTCAGGGTTTTCTTCTTTATTAATAATAGGTTTAGGTTCTTATTCTTTTTTAATTTTAAGATTACTAGTTAAATTATTTGGTTATCTTTGCTCTATACTTAGAATAGTATCTAAGCTTTTTACTTTATATATAGACTTAACTATAAATTCTACCCGATAATAGTATTTATACTAATACTAGCTTATAACTAGTTAAAATAGTAATGAAATTACCTATTATTATAAATAATTATACCCCTNATTATTATAGAAAATTATACTTCTAGTTCTAATATCTAAGTTCATAATAATAGAAGACTTTATAGTAATAATTAGGGAAAGTTTTATTTAGAAAGGCTTGATATATATAGCTAAGAATAACTACTAAAGTTATGGGGCTAAGAACTTTTCTGAATTTCTTGAAGATAGAATAAAATAGAATACTTACTTCGAAATATAAGAGCTAGGTATTCTATAATCTATTACTTTTCTAGAATTTTTATAATAGAACTAAAATTTCCTTAAAATCTATATAATTACTTATAAAAAGATAATTATAAGATAAGTATAGAGATATTTAGTTTTAACTATTATAATTAAAGTTATTAGTATATTAGACTAGGTTTTAATAAAATTATTCCAAATACTACAGTAAAAAAGTAACTTATAGATACTTAAAAGAAAGTTATCTAGCTATCCTATAAATTACTATACTAAGTTAATAATATTCGAAACTAGATATTAACTAGATAATACTTAAATATTAATATTTTATTATAATACTAGTTACTAGATATTTTAGAGTATTATAATATTATAATTATAACGGTTTTAAAAACTATCTACTTATATGAGAAGTATCTATATCTATATAAGTATTATTTATATATTAGCTATATTTGATATATTAGAATCATTAACTAATAAGAGTAAGCTAAATCCTACTATACTTATATAGAAATTATAAGTTAATTTATATTAGTAGTAAAGAACTTTCGTGTTAGTAGTATAAAGTCTTATTTTAGGGGTAAGTAGGGTTTAGTCTAGGGGATATCAAAGTTATAGATATTAAGGTTATGATAAATATTCGAATAAAGTACCTATAGTAAGTAGTAATTAAATATCTTGAGATATTCGAATTATTTATAGCTATAAAGATATAAAGGTATAAGGTTATTATAGAAGGAGTTATTAGTTATTTATGATAGAAAAGGTTAATATAAGGTAGGTATACTAGCTACTATAACTACGAGGGGTTTAGCTTTAGATTAACTAGAAGTTAGCTATAGTAGTTAGTAGGAGGGGTAAGAAAGCTAAAGTTATATTTTAAGGGGTACTATATCTACTAATAGTCGTAATAGAGAGCAAGCTATTAGCCCCTCCTATTAAATTATCTTTATTATTTTTAGATAGAAGTTTTAAAGTGGAAACCTTTCTAGGATAACTACGAAAATATTTAGTACTAGTAATAATAGTAAGCTTTTTGAATACAATAGTGGTTTTCTTAGTAATATTACTAAGTTTAAATATTTTAATAAGTTTAGGGGATAAGGAAAACGATATATAGTTCTATAAATTAAGAAACTCTATAAAATAGAACTACATAAAAGATTTTAGTTAAAATACTTCAATTTTATATTATTATTCAAGACTTAGACTAATAGTAGAATAAGGTTTCTTAATATTAATAATTTATATATAAAGTTTAAGAATAAAGTATTTTTAAATAAAGTTACTAAGAATATATAATGAATAAATAATATAGTATATAGTCTGAAAGTAGGTTGTTAAAAGGTATATATTTTTCTAATCAGAATAAAGTATCCGAATACGCTTAAATAGAATAGTAATATCTTATATAAGTTACTAAATTAGAGTAGTAGCTAGTAGAGTTGTATAATACCTTTAGTATTATACCTATTCTTATAAACCCCCCTAGTAGTAGAGCTGCTAGAGATACCTTTATATTATTTAACTAATATACTAAATAAATAAATTAGAGTAGATAGTTCTTAAAATAGATCCTTTAATATTTAAATAAAAGGAATTAATAAGAGTTTTATAATCTATCGCGTATTTAACTATCTTTATTATATATTAGTAAGAATAATTAGTTAGTGCTTTCTAAACTTACTAGTAATTTTATCTTTTTATATATTATAAATAAATTATTGTTTAATTTTTCATTTACTAGATTTCTTTCTTCTCTTTTATACTAATATTTTTAATAATTACTTTCCTACTTATAAATAATATATTTTAGTAATATAGATTCTATATATTAATTTGAAGTATAATAATATATATTAATTATTACTAATATTGTAATTATAGGAAAAACTTCTTAAGTCTATTAAGGATAATACTATTATACCTATTCCTGAATACTATAATATCACTAGTAACTTTTTAAAATATCTTAAATCCTTTTTTATTAATAATCTAGTACTAGTATTTACTAGCTATATCTAAGAATTAGAGTCATTACTCTTTAACTCTAGTTTAAAAGGTAACTAAGAATTATAGTTTAAAGTTATTTTAAGTATTTTTTACTTTTATGTATTTAATAAAAATAATAAATTATAAACCTAAAATACTTTTCTATATTCTTTTCAGGAAGTTTTTTTTATTTAGTAATTCTTATCTAATTACTTCTTATTTAAGACTTTTAATTATTGTTTCTTTTTTTATTCTTCTCTCTCTATTCAAGTATTCATTCTCTTTAGTAATTTTATCTAAGAATATTTAATTTCTAAAATTTAAGCCTAGGCTAAGGCTATTAAGAAATAAAATTTTATTAGTATTTTAAATTTCTTGAATTAGTATAAAGGTTAGTTAATTCGACTAAGATTATTCATTTAGTTATACTTCGAAAACCTTTTAAATTTATTTAAGTATTTATTACTATTCCTTAAATTTATTAAAATACTAAAGTTAAATAGTATTATAAAGAAAGGTATTACCCTATCTAAAGATCCTACTACTAATATTAGTTTAAAATATCTTTCTAACTATTTAAGGAAAACTATTATTCTAAAACCCCCTTCTAATAATAAAGAGGATAATTTAGCTAGTAACTTTAAAGAAAAAGAAGAAATACCTAAGCTTATTAGTAATAAGGATTAAGTATTTAAAACTATTACTAATAAAAAAGAAAATAGTAATACAAATAAAAAGGAAATAACTAAATTACCTAAGAAATATATACAAATAACTACTAGTATAATATATAAATCTTCTTAGATTAGAAACTAAGAAGTTTTATTATAAATTAATAATTTTAAATATTAGCTAGAAGTTACTAAATAATAACTTATTAAGTCTAGCTTCAAAACTACTATTTTAAAACGGATTTCTTTAAAATTTATTTTTTCTAAGAAAAGTAAATTAATAGAGGAATATAAAGAATACCTATTCTGAATAAAGTTTTTTTAGAGATTTATAGCTAGTATAAACTATTTTTTATATAAAGTATTATTCTAGTTTTATCTTCTTATATAGTTTTTACTTTTATACTATTAATATTAGTAAGGGGAGGGGCTGATGGCTTGCTCTTTACTACGACTATTAGTGGATATGTTGTCCCCTGAAGTACGACTTTAGCCCTTTTATTCCCCCCTGCTAACTGTTATAGCTAGCCCCTAGTTAATCCGGGGTTGAACCCCTTGCGGCTATAGTAGCTAGTATACCTGCCCCGTATTAACCTTTTCAATAACAAATAACTAATAACTCTTTCCGCGATAACCTCACGCCTTTACGCCTTCACACCCTCACGGCTATATATGATTTAAATATCTCGAGATATTTAATTACTACTAACTATAAGTACTCTATTTAAATGTTTATTATAACCTCGATATCCGTGACTTTAATATCCCTATTATAGACTAAGCCTTACCTACCCCCGAGATAAGACTTTATACTACTAATATAAAAGTTCTCTACTACTAATATAAGCTAACTTATAATTTCTATATAAATATAGTAGGACTTAGTNGCTTGTTCTTATTAGTAAATAATCTTAATATATTAATTGATTATAGTTAACGGCTAACTTATAAATAATATTTATATAGATATAGATATTCCTAGTATAGCTAGATAGTTTTTAAAACCTCTATAATTATATTACTATAATACTCTAAAGTATCTAGTAATTAGTATTATAGTAGTATATTAATATTAAGGTATTACTTGATTGATACCTAGTCCTTAATATTATTAGCTTAGTATAGCAAGTTATAGGTTAGCTAGACGATTTTCTTTTGAATATCTATAAGTTACTTATTAATTATAGTACTAGGGATAATTTTATTAAGGCTTATTTTGATGAAGTAATAGTTTTAGTTATAATAGTTATAGCTGGATATCTCTATACTTATTCTATACTTTTTTTTTTACGGGTAGCTATATAGATTTTGAGGAGATTTTAGTTCTATTGTGAAGGATATAGAAGAGTAATAGATTATGGAATACCTGGCTCTTGTAGGTACTCTATTTTATTCTATTTTTAAGAGGTTTATAAAAGTTCTTAACCCTATAACCTTGGTGGTTATTTTTAGCTATGTATATTAAGCCCTGGTCTCGATAAGGCTCTCTTTATATAGATTGTCATTATAAGGTCTTCTATTGCTATAGGGTTGAATATTGGAACTAGGGGTATAATTATCTATAATAATAGGTAATTTCATTACTGTTTTAACTAGTTGTAAGCCAGTATTAGCACGAATGCTGTTATTAGGTAAAATTTATAGTTAAATCTATATATAAGGTAAAGAGCTTAGATACTATTCTAGGTATAGAGTAAAAGTAACTAAATTAATATTAGTAAGTAAGATTTAGTCTTTAACTAATATTATTAGTATAAAAATAAGTTGAAAAATACTTATATTCTAGTTTTAAACTATACTTATAAGGCGTTTAAGAGTTATTTTAGATATTTTTAAAATCCCCGAAACTAATAAAATAAATATTTTAACCCAATACTTTTTATTTAAATTTAATTGTTTCTAGTTGAAAAATAAAAAGGTTAGTAATACGAAGAAGTTTTCCTATTTCAAGTTATAATTATAAATAAAAAGACTTTAAAGCTAATTTTATTAAGAATAGAAGTAGCCTAGAATCCATTCCTAGAACCCTTATTACTAAATAACCTCTTCGAGTTTAAATATCCTAATTTATTTAAGTTTTTTTTAGTTTATATTACCCCCTTAGCTAGTTTTGAGTAGTTATATCCCTAGTTTTTTAGTAATAGTAATAAATTCCCTAGTTACTAGATTTCCTATACTTTAGTTAAGTCTTAGAATATTTAGAACTTATAATATACCTTAGCTAGCACTTAGAATATTTAAAGTTTATAGTTATAGTTATAGTCCTAGTTTTAAATAGTTATTTTTAGTTTAGATTTAAGTTCCCCTTTTTTAGGGGTAATAGTATTAATTTTTATATACCTATTATAGCTAATTACTTATTTTAAGGTTTAGAATTTGAATTCTTAGTATTTAGCTAGATAAAAGTTTATCTCGAGAGTTTTGTTCCCCTTAATTAATGAGAGAAATTCTGATATATTCTTACTTTTTATATTACTACTATAAAAACATTCTATTAAAAATAAAGATTACTAATTTACTTTATTTATATTATTTAAATAGATAGGGAAATAGTTTTAGGTAACCTTTTCTATTATTTTAACTTGTCTTAAGAATATTACTTATAAATCTAAAAAATTAAGAAATATTCTAAATTATTTAAACTTTACTTAAGTTAAATTCTTTATAAATCTATTTATTCGTATTATATTTATAAGTATATAGATTACTTTGAAATTACCTTTTAAGTATTCCTAGTAACGCTATATCGATTAAATATCTATATATTAAAATCTAATAGATAAGTATTTACTATCTAAGATTACTAGTTTAATTATCTAGTAATTATTATAATAGATTTTCTAAATATTTCTTAGGTTAAGTTTAATATTTTAAAATAGTTTCTTTAGTATTATAGTTTCTTTTTAAATATATTCTAGGTTAAGAAGTTCTTCTTTAACTATTAATATAGTTATAATATTCTATTAAATAGTTTTCTATTAGATAAATCTTCCAAATAGAAAGATAATATAGTTATAATTTAATCTTTAGGTTTCTTTATAATTTATAAATAAAGTATTTCTAGTAATTAAAAGTATTGAAAGTATTTTATTATTATTTGTTAAGTTTCTAAGTTATAGTATTAAGAATCTTATTTTATGGAAATACTAAATTATATAATTTATAATATCTATATATATTTAAGAAAGATTTGTAAAATATTTCGAAAATAGAAAGTATATAAATAAAATATCTAGCTATATTATAATAGAAATATAAAGAATCAAACTAACTTTTATCTAGTATTTATAAATCTCTTTTAATATAGCTTTACTAGGATTTACTATAAAAGTTACTACTAGAAGTAATATTATGAGAATTAAGTTATAATTAAGATTAAAATACTTAGTAATCTTAGTAATATATATATTTTAAACTAAATAAATCTTATAATATTTATGATTCTAAATTATTTAAACCCCTAAGGAATATTTAGTAAAACTTCACTCCTTAAGTTTATAAGTATTCTTAATATTTTTAATAATTTTATAAATTTCTTTTTTAGTTGATTTATAATATATAGGAAGAATATTATCTATATAGAATAGGAGAAAGATAGTCGAACTCTTATTTTTAAATAAATAAAACTTTTCTAAGTATAACTAAAAGCTTAATAACTTAAAAGTAGTATAAAAGGTCTTATATTAAAAAATAAATATATCCTGAAATTTATAAAAAATATATTTAGGTTTAGTATAATATTTTATAACCTTAAATCTATCTAGTAGCTTAATAGTTATTAGAAGTCTATTAGGATCTTTTATAGTATTAAGAAATATATTAATAATATTAAACTAGTAACCCTTAAAGTTAAATTATACTATAATTATTATACCTAGTTGAAATATTTAAGTAATTAAGGTTACTATATATATCGTTTATAATAGATTAATTAATTATATATCCTTATATATATAAATCTTTACTTTATACTATTCTAGAAAACTATTTACATCTATTTTATAAATAAAGACTTATTTGAAAAGAAAAAGCTTACTTCTAGTATCCTAGTAATCTATTTCTTACTAGGTATCTTTTTCTTTTAACTTTATAATCTTAGTTTTTACTATTTTAATAAAAGATATTTATAGTAATTCTAGTAAATTAGTAATATCTTTCTAAGTTTTTAGTAGTACTACTAGTTAATTAAAATATATTTGAATTTTAGTAAAAAGATCTTTCTTCTTTAATACCATATTTTAAATAATAAGGAAAACTATTAAGAAGTTAAGACTAGTTTTATCTAGCCCCTACTACTGATTAGGTAAATAAGTACTAGTAAAACTATCCTATTTATATTCTATAAAGTATAAAATATTACTATTATATTCTTTTAAGAATACTATATAGTTATTAATAGTAATCTTTAGCTCTAATTACTATTATTATTCATTCTTATATTATTAACCTAATTCCTAAATAATTAGAAATCCTAACTTAAATAGTTAAAGTTTAAAGCTATATTTTAATCTATTCTAAATTAACTAAATAGGAGTTTTAAAATAGTTATTTCTATTCTTAATTAAAATAAGTATTTTTTCTTAGCTAGCTAGATCTTTTACTTTAAATATACTATCTAGTTTTCTATTTATTAGTATATTTCTTAAATTCTGATTTTTACTTAGAATTATTATATCTAGTTATTCTTAATTAGAAACCTAAACTAGTTTTATTAGTTTAGGTATTAATTTAAATATTATTAAACTTTTCTCGTTAGTTTTAAAGACTAACTCTAAACTTAACTTAATATCTTAAACTATTTCTAGTATTAATAAGATAGTTAGTAAAAAAAAGAATCCCTTTATTAAATATTCTTACTATTCTAAAATCTCTAAGTATCTTAAGAATAAAATCTTTTTTCTTTAATAATTAACTTAACTAGTAGTTTTATAACTTCTTTTATAAGTATTTCGCGTAAATCTTACTTTAAATAAAATCTTATTTTATCGAATTTAATATTTCAAGTAATAATAACTTTCTAAAAAGTAAAGATCTAGATTTTATATAAATTATAAATATTTAGAATATAACTTACTAAGTATCTAATATATCTTTTTAGTTTAACTTTAGATAACTTTTTTAAAATACTTTATTTATAGTATTTCTTAAATAAGTATACTTAATAATTATAAGTATAAATCTATCCCTAGTAAAATTATAAGTCTTAATAAAAGCTTAGAGTATATTCTAGTACTTACTAATAAAAATACTACTTATACTAGGTTTCTTTAACTTCGTATAGTAATCTCTAGTTATTTCAAATATTTAAAAATATATTATATAGTATAACTATTGTTTAAATTAATTCTATTTATAGTTTAAATAGTAGTTTTATAGTTTCTTATATTTTTATATTTCGAGTAATTAGTTCTTTTCTAGTGAATTTACTCGTTTTAACTAGTTTTTTAATATGAGAAAAAGATAGCTTAAGATTAATCCTTTACTTTATTACTTATCTCTAATAACTAGGTTCTCTATCAAGCACTATTATTACTTTCTTAATATTTTATTAACTTTTATAAATTAAAAAGTTTCTCTATTTCCTTACTTATCTATTAAATATTAATAATACTTAAAAGATTGAATTATAAGTTTTATTAAGTAATATAAATAAGGAGAAAAGACTTAAAAACTTATCTTTAATAATACAAACTTAGAAGTTACTTATATATATTTTAAGGAAATTAAATAGATCTTAAATAATATGATAAAATAGGCAAATTAAATATAACTCTAAAGTTTATCTAGAGATAATTTATTAAGAATAAGTTATTATATAGTATAAGTAATCCAATTATTTTAATCCTATAATTTTTACTTCTTAAGTATTAAAAACTAAATACTTAAAAATAGTTTATTTTAGATATCCTACTTAAAAGTATTATATATAAATATTATTAAACTTTAGTTTTAGGAGAACTATTTTAGGGTATAATTAAGAGAATATAATACTTAGTAATTCTAAGATAATACTAGAAGTATTTAAATAGATTATAAGATAGTTCGAAATAAGTTTATATTCGAGGAAAGTATAATTATATTTTCTAAGTAACTATTTTATAATAATAGAATATTTAATTAAACTAAACTTAAAAGTATAGTCTAGTCCTATATATTAGATCTTAGTTTTATTAAAAAGTAGTATTTCTAAGATAATATTAGTATAGAAGTTTTTAATATAAATAATATTATCTAATATTAAATCGAATATATTCTTCTTTTTTAGATTATTAAGGATATTTTTAATAATTTTCTTACTTTATCTAACTATAGGAAAATTAGCTAAACTATATTAAACTAAATCTTTTTCCTTATTAAACTTAAAAGATCTTTTCTTAAAAAAATCTATTAAGTTAGTAATATAAATTATTTTATAGCTATTAAAAACTATACTTTTTAAAAGTATATAAGGTTTTCGAGTAGTTAAAAAGATTCCTAGGGAAATTTTAGAGAACTTTTTGAGGAGAATAGGATTAATACTAATATATATTAAGTTAGAGGGGTAGTTAATATTACTAGATTTACTACTCGAAAAGGCTAACTTAGGTTTTAGGGTATCTAAAAGCTTTTTAGCTTGACTAGTATACTTTTTAGTATTTAGTTATCTTTTCTTAGTAAACTTTTATTGTAAAGTATAGAGTTTAGAATTATTTACTTTATTAATTATATTATTTTAAATAGTAATAAATATCTGAACATTGGGGAACTTAGTATATAAGTTAGTAATAGTATATTTAATATATTTATAGTTCTCTAGAAAATATAGGTAATTCTTGAAATTATATAGGTATTTTATTTTAATTTAAGTTATATCTAATTTTCCCGTGAGAATAGCTAATATAACTAGTATTTTACTATAACTTTTGATTGAATTTTTATTAGTATAAAATATAGTTATAAAGATCTCTCTATATTTAGTTGAAGGTATAATACTAAGGTTTAGAATCTTTCTTTAGAAAATATCCTAAAACTAAATTATAGCCTAATTAGGTAAAATATATTAAATAAAGATTTAAAATTACTTTTTAAGTATAAGAATTCCCTAGATCTCTAAGATATTATATATAACTACTTAGAAGTAGATAGTATATTACTTATTATACTATACTAGACTAGAGATATTTAAATTAGCTTTCTCGAGAAGTTTCTTATATTTAATTCTAATTTATTACTATATAACTAAACTATTCTAAATATACTAATATTTCAGAATTTTTAAGAAGGTTTAAAGGGATATATTATTATTATTAAGAAGTTCTATTTAAGTAAATATTAGAAAGCTATTATTAATAATATTATTGATTTACATCTAAGTAGTATTATAATATTTCTTTATCTTTTTCTAGTTAGATTTTTAAATTATTTAAAATTTAAGATTTATTAAATAGTAGTTAAAAGCCCCCAGAATAATAGGAGTATAAAGAATAATACTTTTAGTTTTCTCTTAAGTAGTATTCTCTTAGCTAAACTATTTGTTAAATTTAAGTAATTTAAGTATTTTCAAGATATTAAAGGTGAGTTTAATATTTAGATTAATATACTACTAGATATCTTAGCTAGTTATATAGAAATATAGTATAATATACTAATAGTTAAAGTTAGAACTATTAGATAGTTTTACTATTATATTAAAATTACTAGTAGTTAAGTATATTATTTTTAAATAGTAGGTTAAAGAACTAATAAGATAGATTAAAAAAGATTTCTTTTATATTTATTAATTATAAGTAATTTAGAGATAATTAAATATAACTAGGCTTATAATTATAATAAATAAATAATATAGTATATAGTCTAAAGATAAGTTATTAAAGAATATTTTCTTTTCTAACTAGAATAAAATGTCTAAATATGTTTAAATAGAATAGTAATATCTTATATAAGTTACTAAGTTAGAGTAGTAGCTAGTAGAGTTGTATAATACTATTAGTATTATACCTATTTTCATAGAATAATAAATATATTAATAATAAAAAAGAATAAGAAAAAATAGTAAGTATTAATTTATTTAATAAAGATAGAAAGAATTAAAAAATACTAAATAAAATAGGTTTCTTAATAAAAGTAAAAAAAAGATCTTAAGTTCTAAAGTTATTATTATTACTAAGTAAATAAGGTTAAACAATATTTAATATAACTTTAAATACTAATACTCTATTACTTTTTAAGTAAAAGTTAAGTTATATATACTAGAGTTTAGGGATAAAATGGGTAAAGATAGGTATAAGTTTATTTAATAGATAATATAAATCTGAATATACTAAAAGATTAGTTATAGAAGTATTCTTAATATTAATAGCTTATTCTTTAACCTTTATAAGGTAATCCTTAGCTTTACTAGCTCTTTTCTCAACTAACCTATAAGGTTTATCTGATAACTCAAATATTAGTAATAACTAATATATATTATTGTACTTGAAATTAATATATAAAATCTATATTAATAAAACATATTACCTATAAACAAAAAGGGTAATTATTAAGAATATTAGTATAAGGGAGAAAAAAGAAACTCGTAAGTGAAGAAATAATAAATAATTTAACTATAGTATATATAAAGATTAGAGAACTGGCGATTTTGGAAAAGGCTAACTTATTACTCTTACTAATACTAACAAAAATAATGAAATACGTAACGAATCATAATGACTTTATTAATTTCTTTAATGTGATTATTTAAAAGACCTACTTTAGGAAACTATTTACCTTATTTTATTTATTTGGCATATTAGTTGAATAATATAAAAGTATCTCTAGTAGTTCTACTACGGGGGTATATAAGAATAAGTATAGTATTAAAGCTGCTGTACGACTCTACTAGCTTATATAAAGCCTAACTATCCTATTTATACGTATTCGAGTACTTTATTCTAGTTTAAATAAAATATACTTTTTAATAACCTACTCTTAAACCATATACTATATTATTGATTTATTATATAATTTAAGTATCTCTTAATAGTAACTACATAATCCTAGAGAAACTTGAACTATATATTAAAGAGATTCCTTTCGGAAACTGTTTGAAATTAACTTTGATAATTTCATAGAAGTAAATACTAAAAGTATTATGGTTTATATAATATTTTATATCTACTAATATAATTTCCTAAAGATCTATAACTATAAGTTTATTAATTAATTTAAGATAAGTTTCAATTAATAGCTTATAGAGATATAATAACTAATTAATTTAGTTACTTTTGCTTTATACCTAGAATAATATCTAAGCCTTTTACCTTATATATAGATTTAACTATAGGTTTTACCGAATAATAGCATTTATGCTAATGCTAGCTTATAACTAGTTAAAATAGTAACAGAATTACCTATTATCATGAATAATTATACTCCTAGTTCTAATATTAAACCCTAGAGTAATAACAAACTTCATAGTAATAATCTATATAAAGAAAGCCTTATTAAAACTAAAACTTAATATATATAACTAAAAGTAACTACTAAAGTTATAGAGCTTAGAACCTCTTTGAACTTCTTAAGAATTGAATAAAATAAAACACCTATTTTAAAACACAGAACCTAAGTATTCTATAATTTATTACTTTACTATGATCTTTATAATAGAACTGAAATCTCCTCGAAATCTATTAAACGAGTTATAAAATAATAATTACAAGATAAATATAGGAATATCTAACTCTAAGTATTATAACTAAAACTATTAATATATTAGACTAAATTTTAATAAAACTATTCCGAATACTATAATTAATAGGTAACTTATAGATATGTAAAAGAAAATTATCTAGTTATCCTATGAGCTATTATATTAAGCTAATAATATTAGAGATTAGTTATTAATTAGATAATCCTTCGATATTAATACCTTACTATAATATAAGTTACTAGATACTTTAAAGTATTATAATATTATAATTATAAGAATTATAAAAGTTATCCAGCTCTATTAGAAATATCTATATCTATATAAATACTATTTATATATTAGTTATATTTGATTAATATATCCGCTTAATATAGTAGTTTAACGTCTAGCTAGCGTTTACTATTTTATAGTAAGAGTAGTATGTTCGAATCCTATAGCAAGTAAGTATAACTAGTAGCTGTATTTTTTCCGATTACGTAAACTATATAGTAACTACTACTAGTTATTGGTACTAATAAATAGCTATTAATAGCTAGTAACTATTAATAACTAGTAATAAGTACTACTAGCTAGCTAGTATTGGTATTATATAAGTACTATCTTATAATAAGTAACTACGATAGATATAGGCCTGTACTTTCCCTTTATACGTATCTTTTATATTTATTAGCTATCATGTTAACTAACTATATTTTACTACTTAAAATTTCTTCTATTTTAATAGTTCCTTAGAACTAGTATTATCTAGTAGGTATATAAAGTAAAAGCTAGAATAAAAGCTGACTACTGGGTATAGCTTCTTTTATAGGGTTCCCGAGTAGTATATGACTTTTAATAGATCAGAGACTTTTAATATAACTATATATCTATTTAATATATCAGAATTATTCGCTAATAAGAATAGGCTGAGTCCTACTATATTTATATAAAGATTATAAGTTAGTTTATCTTAGTAGTAGAGAATTTTCATATTAGTAGTATGAAGTATCATTTTAAAAGTAGGTAAGATTTAGTCTAGGGGATATTAAAGTTATAGATATTAAAGTTATAATAAATATTCGAATAGAGTACTTATAATTAATAGTAATTAAATATCTCGAGATATTCGAATTATATATAGCTATAAAGGCGTGAAAGTATAAAGGTATAAGGTTATCGTAGAAGGAGTTATCGGTTATTTATTATTAAAAAGATTAATATAGGGCGGGTATACTAGTTATTATAATTGCGAGGGGTTTAGCTTTAGATTAACTAGAGACTAGTTATAGTAGTTAGTAAGGGGGGGGGTAGGAAAGCTAAGATTATACTTTAGGGGGTAATATATCTACTAATAGTAATAGTAGAGAGCGAGCTATCAGCCCCTCCTATGAATACTAATATTAAGAAATATAATATTACTATTAACCTTCTAGCGTACTTTATATTCTTTTTAGTTAATAATTTAATACTAGTTTTTACTTATTATATTTCTCAGCTAGAAGAATTACTTCTTAACCTTAATCTTAAAAGTAATAGAATATTAATATTTATACTTACTTTAGCTATTTTCTATCCCTGTTTACTTAATAAAGACGACGAATCTCGAACTTGAAATATTCTTCTATATTCTTTTCAAGAAACCTATGTTATTTAGTAGTTTTTAGCTAACTTCTTTTTTTTCTAAATAATGTAATTCCTATTGTTTCCTTTTATTTTCTTTCTCTATTAATATAATTATTTTCTTTAGTAATTTTATCCAAGAATACTCTATTTCTAAGATTTAAATTTAGTACAATTTTATCGGGGAAAATAATATTATTAGTAATTTAAACATTTAACTATAATAAAAAGGTTAATTATTGTAACTGATATTATTTATTTACTTATATTTTATAGAATTCCCCAATTTTTAAAAGTATTTATTACTATCTCTAGTTTTTAAATTTATTAAAATACTTAAACCTAGTAGTATTACAAAAAAGAGCTATTTTAATAAACAATCCTATTATTACTACTAGCTTAAAATATCTTCATAGTTATTTAAGGAAATCTCTATTCTAAAACTCTTATTTAATAATTATAAAAAGAACTTAGCTAGTAATTCTAAAGTAGAAGGTCTAGTACTCGAAGCTATTAGTAATAAGGATAAGGAACTTAAACTTATTATAAATAAAAAGGACAATAATAAAGAAAATACTAAGGAAATAGTTAAACTTCCTAAGAAATAGTTAGAAACTATAACTAGTATTATAAGGAAATCCTCTTAGATTAGAAATCAAGAAACCTTATTAGAAATTAATCATCTTAAACATTAACTCAAAGTTACTAAGTATTAATTTACAGAACCTAGTAATAGATCTACTACTTCCAAATATACCCTAACTAAATCTACTTTTTCTAAGAAAAGTAAAATTACTAAAGAATATAAAGATTATTTATTCTAAGTAGAAATTACTAGTAAAACGTAACTTATCTAATCTATACTCTATATAGTATATTACTCCAGTTTTACTTTTTCTTAGGGATTCTATTTTTTTATTATTAGTATTAGTGGTAAGGATTCAGTTTTAAATTACTACTATGAGTATAAAACTAGTTTAAAATCTATATATCTATTAGTTTTAAATAAGACTTATAAAATATTTAAGAAATATTTAAAAATCCTATAGTTTTTGAATGCTTATAAAGTAAATATTTTAACCTAAGAATTTCTATTTAAGTCTAATATTTCTGAATGAAGAAGTAAGAAAGTTAAAAATAGAAAGAAGCTTGTTTATTTTAAATTATAATTAAAATAGTATGAACATTTTAAAATTGTTTTTATTAAAAATGGAAATATTTCAGATTCTAATACTAGAATTCTTATTATTAAATAATTTTCCTAGTTTAGGTACCTTACTTTCTTATCATTCAAGTTCCGTAACTAATACTACTTATCTAATTAACTTTAAATAGTTATATTCCTAAACTTCTAACAATTATAACTAGTTTTCTAATTAGTTGATATCCGATATTTTAGTTAACTATAAAAACGTTTAGAGCTTATAGCTTTAATTAAAGTAATCTAACTACTAATTTTGGTTACTTTCTACCTTTTAGATAAGCTAAGGTTCCTATTTCTATTCTTTTTAAAAGTTATAACTAGTTTTTAAGACTTATATAAATTAATTTCTATATATTTCTTATAATATCTCATTTACTTATCCAAGGTTCTAAGTTTGAATAATTAATATTTAATTAAATAAGAACCTAACTAGAAAACTGTATTCCCCAGGAATAGTTAGAAGAATTCTATTAGTTTTTTTCCTTTTCTATTACCAGTTTAAAAACCTTTTATTAAAAGTAAAAATAAGTTTAAATTATTTATATATATATTAAAATAGATAAGAAATTATTTTCAGTAGTCTTTTTTTTCTTTTAGCTAGTTTTAAAAATATTATTTATAGATCTATAAAGTTAAGAAGTATTCTAAATTATTTAAAGTTTACTTAAGTTAGATATTTTATAAATTTATTTACTAATATTATATCTATAAGTATATAGATTACTTTAAAACTACTTTTTAAATATTCTTAGTAAAACTATATCTATTAAATATCTATATATTAAAGTCTAGTAAATTCAAATTTACTATTTAAAATTACTAATCCAAGTATTTAGGAGTTATTATAATAGATTTTCTAAATATTTCTAAGATTAAGCTTGATATCTTAAAATAGTATTTTTAGTATTATAATTTCTTTTAAAAGATATTCTAGGTTAAGAAGTTCTATTTTAGTTATTAATATTATTATAGTATTCTATTAAGTAGCTTTCTATTAAATTAGTTCTCTAAATAGAGAAAGAATATAGTTATAATTTAATTCTTAAATTTCTTTATAATTTATAAATAGAATATTTCTAGAAATTAAAAATATTTAAAATTCTTCGCTGCTTTAGTAGCGACGTCGGCTAACCCCGGTATACAATAATGGGAGGGGCTGATAGCTCGCTCTCTACTACGACTATTAGTAGATATATTACCCCCTAAAGTATAACTTTAGCCCTCCTACTCCCCACCTACTAACTATTATAACTAGTTCCTAGTTAATCTAGGACTGAACCTTTTATAGCTATAGCTAGTATACTTACCCCGTATTAACTTTTTCGATAACAAATTACCGATAACTCTTTCCACGATAACTTTATACTTTTATACCCTTATACCTTTATACCTTTATACTTTCACAGCTATATATGATTTAAATATCTTGAGATATTCAATTACTACTAACTATAAGTACTCTATTCGAATATTTATTATAACCTCGATATCCGCGACTTTAATATCCCTACTAAACCTTAC
>RYZW01000871.1:672-22629 GCA_004367215.1 Colletotrichum trifolii | reverse complement strand
TAACTTAGTAGTATAAATTAAAATATCGTTAATATATACTATAATAAAATTATCTAGAAACTTATATAATATCTTATTAATATACTACTAGAATATTACTAAGGTTTTAGTAAACTTAAAAAGGTAAATAATCTACTTAAAAAAGCTATACTAAGTATAAAATACTATCTTCTCCTAATTTTTATCTTTAATCTATATCTTATTGGCCTTTGACTTGTCACTGACTGGATCGGACACGTCAGGGGGGGGGGGGGAACAAGTCGTTGTTAGGCTCGAACGGCACGCCATCTTTGACAATGCAGCGTCATCGACGGTCACGGTCGACGAGACGGTCTGTGACGGAGGATCCATCGATGGGCCAATGTGGTGGAACCACGGCTTTGCTTGTGTTCCATGTTCTTATCTGAGCCGTCACAATGCGGCCTCCAACCCAGCCCATCCCGTCCACTCACACGCCAGGACACCATCGCGACGACGACGAGCCCTGGACCATCAACCCACCTGAACAGGAACAGACAAGACGCTGGCCAGACGGAACGGGAGAGACGGGTCCCTCTTTTGTTTGACTTTTAATTCTATTTCGCTGGGCGGCCCGTCAATCAGCGGGCTCTATCTCTCTCTCGTCTTCAAGTCCTGGCCAGTCTACACAGTACGTGATGGACGTCTCTTATCGAGAGTGTTGTCTCATCTCACACTCACATTCATACTCACATTCATACTCACACTCACACTCACACACAATCAAACCCCCTGGTCGATTTCTTCACTCGTCCGGCCAGGGCCGTGTTTCGTCCCGGTGGGTTTCGGCCTCCTGAACCGCCCAAACGACCGCAAGGCGCCACCAAAAAAGGCTGCGCGAATGCTACCATCGCAAACCCTCCGGACGTCGCAGTGTATGAAGTCTTTTTTCTCCCCCGTCGCGATGCTTTGTTTTTTTTTTCCCTCGTGTCCAGCAGGAGTGGGTATCCCGTCTGCGCCGGCTGTGTGCGTACGACTTCTATTACGGGATACGCGATGCGTCTGTGAGTGCTTCTCGACGACGTCTCGACGACGTCTGACGTCTGACGTCTGGCGCCGTGGTGATGCACGCACCGCGCGCGGACGGGCTGGTGAAGACGACGCAGGAACATGCGCAGGGCGAGCATCCAGGAGACGGACGACGGGCAGCGGTGGCTTGGCGGGACCAGGTACACACACACATACGGATCGTCGCGAGCCATGCACGAAGCCTCATACTTGGTAGCTTCACCAACCCAACCATCACAGAGCGTCGCGGGAGCCAAGCCACCAACACGAGCTGGCAGATGTCCAATATCGTCAAGACACTCACCACACGGTCTTGGCTCGGCCTAACCTACCCACCTGCGACCAGCCAGTCTCTGTACGGATACTGGTTACAAGCACTCCGTACAGATTTACTCTTGGAATCATTGCCTCATATCCTCGTCTGCGCGTTTCGACGACGACCAAGGCGGGTCCTCCCATCTCTTGGCGGCCAGAGCTCCGATGGTGAAACAAATGTCCCGACTCGGACGCCCGGGGGTCCCCCCGTGTCACTCGCCTCTCTCCTTTCTTCTCTCTTGCATTCTTCTCTTCCCTTCCTTCTCCTCTCTTGTCTCGTCTCCCACACGCAGAGCGTCGAGCCGTTCACCTTTGACGACGGGAGGAAGCGGACCGCGGCGTGCGCGTGCGTTGGCAGCAGTCTGCAGACTAGTAGTCACCGTTGACACGGCGCTTGTTGCTCTTCATTCATGACACTGCGTTGCCTGTTGGTCTGCTTCATCTTGTTCGAACAGCATCCTCCAGCCTCGCGGCACGCCATGATCGACGCAGAGGCAAATGTGCCAGACTGTTCCATGCCTGCCAGCTCAGCCCGAAGCAAGTTCCTCGACAGGCACATGCATGGGCTATTAATATTTCCCGATTCATCACCCTGTCCATCCAGATCCTTGCTCTACCACAGTATCTGCTCCGTATCGTAGTGTACCCCTGGCCAGCGTCGAGTGTCGCCCATTCTCAAATCCATGCGCGTCGCTTCGACCCCCCCTCCCTTACTGTGTACTCTGCCCTCCCCTGGCTGGCTGGCTGGCTGGCTGGCGATCGACGTCGAGATGGCCCCCAGCCGCCATTGTCCAGATAAGGAAGCCCAAAAGAATCAGCGAGAAAAGGTAAACTCTCTGCAGGAACCTCTACGATGTGGTGGGGGCAAGTAAATCCAGTGCGGCCGAGTAGTAGGTACTCCACCACGACAAGGGCCAGGAGCCAATCATTGCCAGTACCTGTGTGTGGCTTTGGCTGTGGCGTGCCTCCAAAAACGGTTAGAAAGGCGCCCCACGAATACTTCTCTGGGATGGATTTATTTTGCGCAGCAACCTCAGCACAGGAACTCAGCTCTGCTGTCTTGGCCGTCATGGCCGCCTCCCGATTGGTCTCTGCATCTCTCTCACGTCTCTTGTTCTCTTGGCCTGCCTGCTACATACTTGTAATTACATGGTATTGATTAATACCTTGCTACGTATCGACTGAGGCGAGGCTTCGACCTTGGCACGGCTGCGCCCGAACTGCAGTCTTTGCCAGTCCAGGAGTACCCCTCGGGCCCCGAGATACACGGCCGCTTGTACCGCGAGGCCTGCCGTATACGCCGGTTGACACCATCGTCAAGCCTCTGCGAGTGGAAGTCGACTTGCGGCTGTCTGCGAGTCCACCACAATGTCACGATACCACAGGGCACGGCAGAGCCATCAAGGTCTTGTCTTTACCACTCCCGTCGTGTCGTCTACTGCCATGCATCTATCAATCTAGCCTCACCCTGGCCTGACCATCCGCTTCCTCTTTTGGGCAGACGGTCGCCCAACAGGGTTCCCTGTGCCATTACTCTCCGTCCACATGCCATGTACGGATATTGTTGTGAATCTTGAATCTACCACACGGTGCCTGTAGTAGGCCCGTGGGGGTATCCCGACTTGGGCCGCCACCCAAACGCAGGCCCACGTTCCTGGACTCAAAGAGCCTCAACCAGAGACTGGCCACACGTCCTCACCACCACCACCACCACCACCACGATACACACAACCGCTGGCTTCGCGGTGTTGCCGCTGCTGATGCTGCCGGGAATCTCCCATATCAGTGGATCCCTCCCGTCCCCTCCCTGGCCCTCACGCCCTCCCTCGCCTTCACCCGAGCAGCCCAAAACCCTCGGTGTGTCTCCAAAGACCATCGTGAAGCGCGTCCGTCTAAACTCCCGCCTCGAGCCTGGGCTTCTCGTACTCAAGACCGCCTCTCGCACGCACGCACAGAGCCGGTTGACGCAAGACAGCCCGGGTAGACACACGCGTCCGTCCGTCCGTCCGTACGCAAGACGCAGCACCAACGAACGAGGAGGCCAGACTGACAGAGTTGCTGTGTAATTAGTTGGGCCCTGCTTCTCGTCGTCTCCTCGCACTCCACCTCCTCAAACCAGGGTGCCAGACTCAGACCCAGGTCCAGTCTCAGTCCCAGGAAACCACACATGCCCCATCTGCCGGACCGTCACCAAAACGTCTCATACACGCACACTTTGGCGTGAGGCAGTCTTGTTTACTCCCCCCTTGCCTACGACCTTCACCCTCGACCCCCCCATACACCTCGCGCTACGTTCCCGTCTCTGCCTCTCGGACGGACGAGACTGGACCGTCTTTGGGCGAGGGCCCCACCTCGCTGATACCAAGCTCGAGTGCAGGTAGCTATTCTGAGAAATGGCCCTTGGTCTGATATCTCCTCTCGTCTGCCCGACGCTGCTGGAGGAGCCCGCCGAGATATATCATCCCGTCCAGGACCACCACTCTTGTCGTCTGCCCAACCGGAGCTGGATTCCCCTTTCTTGTTCAGCATCAGCAAGTCTTCATTTCGTCTTCTTTTGTCGTGTTTTTTTGAGCTTGCATTTACATTTTCCATCTCGAAACCCCACACCTCATCATCATCACCTCGACAGGCTTTTCTCAACTCTGTTTCTCATCTCATTCAAAGACACGCTCACTCACTCATCCTTCGACCTGGATCTCTGCGAGATACGAGCGTTTACACACCAACCTGCTTCGACCGTTTCGATTCGACCTTGATCGAGAGCGAACAGTCCCCCTATAAACACCAAGAAACTCACTCTCACTCTCTCACTCACTCACTCATACTCACACACACACCATGGATCGAAGGGATCCGAAAACGTCGGCCTGGACAGAGTCCGAGGTGTCGACGCGCAAAAACTCGGCAGAGTGGCAGACCTCACGACCCAACTCGCCCAAACTCGCACGGCTCGACCTCCAGTTCCAAAAGGGCAAAGGCCACGCCGCCGCCGCCGGCAGCTACGACGAAAAGGACGACGGCTACAGCACGTCCATCACGCCCGTCGTCGAAAAGGGCACCACCCCGGCCGACCACCACCTCCACCATGACGGCCACGGCGCCGGCCACGTCGACATCAACGACCCCAACCGCCCGCGCATGGCCTTCAAGCAGCGCCTGCACCACTTCACGTGGGCGTGGTACACGCTCACCATGTCGACGGGCGGCCTCTCGCTCCTCATCTTTGCGCAGCCGCACCAGTTCCCGGGCCTGCGCCAGATCGGCACCGCCGTCTACGCCGTAAACATTGTCCTCTTCGTCCTCGTCTGCTCCGCCATGCTCGCCCGCTTCTTCCTCTACCCGGGCGACATGAAGCGCTCCCTCACCCACGAGCGCGAGGGCTTTTTCTTCCCCACCTTCTTCCTCTCCGTCGCCACCCTCATCACCAGCACGAACCGCTACGCCATCCCCGAGAACGACGAGACGCTCGTCTGGGCCATCCAGGTCGCCTTTTGGGGCTACGTCATCGTCACCCTCATGCTCGCCGTCGGCCAGTACAGCTTCGTCTTCGCCCGCCACAACTTTGGCCTGCAGACCATGATGCCCACCTGGATCCTGCCCATCTTCCCCATCATGCTGTCCGGCACCATCGCCTCCGTCATCGCCGACACCCAGCCCGAGATCGCCGCCGTGCCCATCGTCGTCGCCGGCCTCACCTGCCAGGGCCTCGGCCTCTCCGTCGCCGTCCTCATGTACGGCCACATGGTCGGCCGCCTCATGTCCGCCGGCCTGCCCAACCGCGAGCACCGCCCCGGCCTCTTCATGAACGTCGGCCCCCCGGCCTTCACCGCCCTCGCCCTCATCGGCATGGCCAACGGCCTGCCCAACAACCTCGACCCGGACCGCGACGGCATCCTCATCGACGCCGGCATCATCCGCACCATCGCCCTCATGTGCGCCATCTTCCTCTGGGCCCTGGCCGCCTGGTGGTTCGGCATCGCCATCATCGCCGTCGTCTCCTCGCCCCCCGTCTACTTCCACCTCGGCTGGTGGGCCATGGTCTTCCCCAACACGGGCTTCACCCTCGCCACAATCTCCATCGGCAACCAGCTCGGCAACGAGGCCGTCCTGTGGTTCGCCACCGCCATGAGCCTCGTCCTCCTCGCCACCTACTTCTTCGTCCTCTACGCCCACGTCAGGGCCGTCCTCGTCCAGGACATCATGTACACCATGAGGGACGAGGACTACAACGATCACTGAGCACACACTGCACGGCCCATCGAGCGGGTTGTTGGACAAGAGACAAAAAAAAGTGGGAGGGGGGGGGAGGCACCGGCATCATCGCGGCATGCATCTACGGATGCGCATGTGTGTTTGACCGCGCAGTCGTGGGCCCCGAGGAGGAGGAGGAGGGGGTGGGCTCACTGTTGTTCATGCTTCATGTTCATAGCGCCGCAGAACTGACTCTGGGAGACGCGTGTATTTGCAGGGAACTCTTCGCTCCGATCCGAGCGAGGAGCGTTGTTTCTTTTTTTTTTTTCTTAATCTCACATTCTTGGGGCATTTTCCAGCGCGGATCCATCAACGAAAAGCGCTCAAATTGGATACTTTCTTCTCTCTCATCCGTCTCGTCTCGTCTCGTCTCTTTCGTATACCCCACGGTCTCTACTCGTAGCAACTGTGACCCGGCATCAGCTTCGTCATTCCGTCTCAAACAGGGGGGGGCTTCCTTTGGTAGAGTTTGCGTGTGTAGTCAGTACGCAGTATTTTCGATAGATGGGACGATTGCGTGACACCCCCCTTTAGAGGCAAAAGCCAGCGAAATAGACCAGACACCCTTTTCCAAAACTCTCTGCCGCCCACACATGGCAAGCAACGGATCAAACCAGGAGAAACGTCTCCTTGGCCCGCCTAGTCAAAATCTCCCCGTCCATGATACCGTCGCAAAAGGCCTCTCCGACGAAACGATACTCCCTCGCCGTCCCATCTCCGGACGGTCTCAGGACGTACGGGATCCGAGAACCGAGCAGTATCACCACCACGTCGCCCGGCCGTGCGCCGGCGGCGGCCATTCCCACGTACCCGAGTCGCGTCGCAAAGGGGCGCTTGCCCGACATCTTGTCCATGTTCTCGCTGTACGTGAGCTGGCCCGCAAACTGGCCGGGCAGCGCTGCCAGCCTCTGGGTGAGGTCCTCGCGAGAAAACGTCGCAAACCCGGTGAGCGTCGCGAGCGCCTCGACGCAGTCTGCGTGCTGCCGCTCCGCGACCGAGGGCGAGGGCCGGTGGTGCGATCCCTCGTGCGTCCAGTAGAGGTCGCCCACGGGAACGCGCCAGGGTGCCTCGGCTCGTCGCTCGGGGGACGAGTAGACTTCGTCGGAAGCCGTTTTGGACGATTGTGTCTGGCAAAAGGACGAGATTGTCTGAAGCAGCACGCGGCGGGGTTCGTGGCCCGATTCCCACGTCCACACGTCCCCTGCCTCCTCGATCGCGTCGACTGCGTACCCGCGTATCCCGAGCACCTGAAGATCGGCCGTCGGCACAACCTCGACGTTGGTGTGTCCCGCGGCTGCTGTGAGGAACTTGTCTGCGTCGTCAAAGATGGCCGTGTACGATGCCGTCAGCCCCGAGCGCCAGTCGGGCACCCAGGACGGCAGGTCGGGGACGTCTTTGGGGAACTGGGAAAAGGAGAGGACGTTGACGTTGCCGGCTTGGATGACGGCGCGTGCTGCTTCGGTGAAGGCGAAATGACAGTCTGGGCGGACGTAGTCGGGCACGATGCCGAGACGGTCTGCGTCGACGGCGATGCTCAGCAGGCCGTATATCCTGTCGCGGGGGAGCGTTGCCTGCGCGCGGCCGTCGACGAACGTCTTCTTCAAGATGTGGTAGAGGGTATCGCCTGGCCCGGCGTGCTTGGCAAAGTTGCGCTGTCGTCGGCGGATGGCGAGGAGCGGCCCTACCCTGCGGTCTTGCACGGCGAGGAGGAGATGCTGCTGGTCGCTCATGGTGTTGGCCTGGGCGATCCTGCCTACGCAGTGGTCGAAGATCAGGCCTGCGAGGAGAAACAGGTCTACGTCTACCACCTTGGAGCCACACACAAAGACGGTATCGCGGCAGAGGGCCTGCTCCTGGATCGTCCACACGCGGCCGAACCAGGGCCTCTCGTCCCACGTCTGGACGGCCTGGACGAGCGGCGAGAACTTTGGAAGTGCCCTGGCTATGAGAGCCTGAAATCTCCTCGTCAATTCGTCCTCTGGGTTGCGATTCTCAATTAGGGGCCGCAGCAGAGGGAGCCGCTCCTTCGTAAAGTAACTCTCAATTTCGAGCTCGCGCGCTCCGAGACCGACCTCCTCCCAGCAGTCCATCAGAGCATCAGAGTCGGCCTCGGCCGGACCGAGCCAAACGAGAACCTGCTGGGCTTTGCTATAAATCTGCTCCATCAAGGGCACCTGCTTGCTCTTCTCCGCCGTGTCCTCCTGGTTGATGCAAATCTGATCGATCCAGAGCGTGACGGGCCCATCTCGTCGTCTGAGGTGGCGCAGGGCCGTGTCGAGCGATGCCGTGATGCCGAGGCGCGTCCGCACGATCTCTATGGCATGGGTCTTGTCTGGAGGCCCCCAGGTGTACGACAGCGCCTTGAATAGCCGCGGGTTCGCAATCGGCGTTACTGAAATGTCGCACACGAGCGGGCTCGAGTAATGGGCGGCTCTCTCACGATCTTCGTCTGTTCCGCCTGACTCTGAAGCCGACTCGTCAGCATCTGCTCGCCAAGGATAGAGTTCGAGCAGTCTGATGTGCGTCGATGCAGAGGGCAGGCGTCCTCCGGCGGAGGTGTAGCTGAATTTGTCAGGGTCCTGGGGCTTCGGCAGAGTCGGCACGGAAGACATGGTGCCGTGACTCGGGGATCAGATGCGCGGCTATCGAGACTGGACAGGGGACGTCCATGCGCGTGGTGTTGAGGCGGCAAAGTCGTCAGTTTTGGGTTGTCGCAGTCGAAAGGCCCAGTTCCCGGGGGAGATCGCGAGCGAGCCAGGGTTGGGCATCCTCGGGCGTCTGATTGGCGGCGAGGCGAACTGCTGGATCGCCAAGGCAGCTCAGCCGCTCAGTCTCGGCAGCATCCTGAAGCATCGCCATCAGGGTCGCTTCTTCACGATGTGGCTCACTCAATGGCGACACGAATGTCGACATTCAGAGTGACGCAGAGACAGATGAGTGAGGCCGATGGCGCTTAGTCAGCTGGCCACCGTGGCTCGATGAACTTGACGTGATCAGGATCCAATTGGCTGAATTCGACAGACTTATTCGGCAGACTGAACGAGAGCTCGTCGAGAGGCAGGGAACGCAGCACCAATCTGCCAGGACCAAAGCTTAGTCGCGAAACAATGGCATCTCATTGGTGATGCAAGAGTCCGAGCTTGACATGGAGGATGGCCTACAAAGGGCTATTCGAGGGAAAATTAGTTGTAAATAGACAGGAAATGATAGGGCGGCGAAGCGCGGCAGTAGATCCGAGGCCATGCCGTGGTGCGATAGGTTAAAGAAAACGCCTCCGAGTTTTCGGTGTCTTAGACAGCTCCATGACCCAAGCTCCCTCGGCTGTCTTTCTTTTCTTTCATGGAGCATTTCGATGGCTTCTCGGCCGATAGGCCAGGCCAGGCCAACGTCTACCAGATGGTCCAGAGATCGCTGGTGAAACCCGGTACGACGTGGACAGGGCGGTTCGTTCTGTTCGATGAGATTTAGGTAGCTTCCGATTGCAAGGCCCATCTTGCCTGAATCTGCGTCGACCACCGCCCACGACTTCTCACCACTCACATTGAAAATCACAACTCACTCCAACTCATTCCAACTCACTCAAACTCTCATCCACAGCAATCCGACAGCTTTCCTTGCTGCTGCTGGCATTGGCGGCTTCCTCGCGCCCAGCAGTGCCAGTCCCACATACGCCGAATGGCGAGACCCTGAATTCCCCCGCGATGGATCCTTGCAACTTGGCGTGCACCCTGCATGGGTGCGACTCACTGGTAGCCACACCGTCATGGATAAACTGTCACTGTTGTGGGCCATGCCAAGTGGAGTCCAGCCATTCTTTTTCAGTGACAGCTCAGCGCGGTTCGTCTGCACAGTCTCTGTGAGACGGATGGATGCAGCGTTGCAGCCGCAGACCTCTGCCTGGAAGTGACTGCCCATCTCGGTAAGCGTCGATGCAAGTCTGCGCCACACACACACCCCCCCAGAGTCTCCTCGCCGTTTGCTGACCGGACCAAGCTCGTGTGCCCAGAGACATGTGTTGTTGTGTCTCGGTAATGGGGATGAATGAGAGAGAGGCCCACGGATGACAGTGAGATGATGCACTGAGCCCAGTGACCTGAGCAAAGCTTGGAAAATGCCATGTCGTGACGAATGGGCCTCGGGTCCACTGCGGACACAGCTCCGGAGCTTTTCATTCGTTCGCGTAATCTAGCGCGAAAAAAAAAATCAGTCTCGCCTGGGTGGATTGGCCGATTGACGACGATTAGTCATTGGACGCCCGGCTTCTCGAGTCCTGGCTCTTTTCCCTCTTGTTTGTCACCACCAACCACCAACCACAGTCAGCCCAGGGCTGTTGCAGGCTTTTCTTCGTCCTTCGGTTTCCTCGCTTTTTCGTTTCTGCCTCACCGCCCTGCCCTGCGAATGTTTGTTCTCTCGCGTTAATCCTCTCCCGAGAATCTCGGACGGTCTGAGCAGCCATCCGATCATCCAAATGTCGTCTGAACAGGACTATCAAGACCTCTTCGGCCCCCAGGCCAAAAAGGCCAAGCGAGGACGGGTAAGTTCACGACACGTCTGGTCCACCCCTCCAATTGGGTCGCGTCTGGGCCTTGGCCGTCATCTCCCTTCGTCAGCTAACGTCTCTTCGAGGAACAGCTCCAGACGGACAAATCGGCAAACGCCATTCGCATACGCGACAACCAGAGGCGGTCGCGCGCGAGGCACAAGGAGTTCGTCGACGAGCTGCAGCGCAAGGTCCAGGAGTACGAGAAGCGGGGAATCGAGGCCTCGGTGCAGATGCAAAAGGCCGCCCGCGACGTCTCCATCGAGAACGCGCGTCTCAAGGCTCTGCTTGCCAGCAGGGGCGTGTCGAGCGACCAGGTGGAAGCATATCTCAAATCCTTTGACGAGGAGAGCAAGGCGTCTCCCGCCGCGCCTCTGCCCGCGACCCTGCCGCCCATCCTGAGCACCCCCGTCGTCCTGGAGCCTTCGCCGACGCAGCTCCCTTCGCTGCAGGAGCATCTCAGCAAGGCCAGGTTCTCGTCCGAACCAGAGACGGAGGCAAACGGCGCAAAGAGGAAATACGGCGACACCTTGCTGCCGCCCGTCCTGACCCTGACGCCCACCCCGGACGTCCAGCAGGCCGCGCCCTTGGATAAGCTCACCCTGCTTGCCAACGCCAGCTTGAATCGTCAGCAGCCGCCACAGCAGCAGGATCTGAGGAGGAGTCCGAGTTTCCACGACCGGAGCCAGACGCCGCCTCCTCGTCACGCCGACGCGCACCGCCCGCCGGCCGCGTCTCCCAACGAAATGTCGTGCAACACTGCGGCGCGAATCATTGCCGACATGCAGGGCTACGCAGACGAGCGAACGCGCCTGGCTCTGGGATGTCGCAACAGCGACGACGAGTGTCTGGTCAAGAACACCAACGTCTTTCGCGTGCTCGACGGGTGAAGCGACACTGCGCCCTGCTTCACCCCATCGACCGCTTCCTCGTCACTGACCGCTGACCCATTAGCTCGTGCCATGACCGAGCCGACGCGAGCCACCGGTCCGTCCCGGCAGAACCCGAGCAACACGGCACCGGGCCCGGGCGGGCTTCCCCAATTTTGTCCTTTCTCAATCGGCGATGAATCATGCGCGACCCCGCTCCAAAGCGAGTACGATAACCATCCGTTCATCGATTGTTACGTCACCCAGCTGTCGCCATTGGCTGCTCTGCATCGTCGGTTCATGAGTGACACTGGCTGGGGGTTGCGCGTGCACGAAGCCTAGGCCCACCGCCCGTGGCCCAGCTACCACCACCATTGCAACTGTACTCGACATCTTCCAAACCTTTTTCGTGTCACTGTGGAATGAACGATCATGGATGGACGCGCCCGACTCTTTCTCCTCGGACAATTTGAGAGAACACGCCTGAGCGCTGTAACTGGCGACCGTCGTATTCGCAGCCCGAAATGGCTGTAGAGAACGCGATGCCTTCACGGTAGGCTTGAGGGCCCCCCGCCTGGTACTCGGAGTCGCACGTTCAGACTGTTGATCAAGCGACTGCTGCGCCGAGTACTGTATCAACACATAATGATGTAATGTAGATAGCCGACTGGCCCTGTTGGGCCTGGACGTCAAAGTCGTCAATGACAAAATTGTTAATACTCCGCCAGTATTTGGAGCTGGGTTGCTGCGCCCGATATGTGAAGCGACCTACCGATGATGTCGACCAGCCTGGCGGACGGCCGTCGTTCCAAGTCCTGCCACATCTTCTACTTGGCACCTTCTGCGACTTTTCAAAGCCAAAAAGAAGGTGCAAACTTTTGCACACACAATTAGAAGGAAGGAAGATCCGCATCGTGGCTTCCGTCCACGGTGGCTTCCTCAAAACTGAGACACTTGATAATGAACGCCTACCGGGCTGCTACCATGATGGAGGCCAGCTTTGGGGGCCAGAAAAGTCACTCTGTAGTCCAACGGCTCGTTGTCAGTCATTTGGGCCATTACTTGCAAACCTTTGTCTAAATAGCGCGAGATCAGAATCAAGTTCATCTGGGGTAGCAATGTGGTAGAACTGAGGTCGGCGAGGCAGTCCACCGAGACTTTTCGTCAGAGGCCTTGGACCAAGACAGACGCTCTCCTACTCCTGCGCCTCGGACAATTGAACAGAGCTTGAAGCTTGGACAGGATGGGTCTCACGAAAGGCGCCTCTGCAGCAAGAGCTGTCATTTCTATTCTGGCCATAGTCTTCCAGGATTGGAATATGCTTGGCAGTATAGGTGTATCAAACCCTGTCTACAATAGCATCAATCGAGTTCGAGCTTGCACAGCTATCCACTGCCTCCAGAGAAAATCGCGTCGTCAATCGTTGCCAGCCCTATTTCCGCGGGCAGGTCCTGAGAACAGGTGCAAGACACGAGGCATCGGCCACAAAGACCACAATCATCTCCCAGATCGCCCGGAACGTCCAAGAACGCGTCAACTACTGAACCCTGTCCCGGGTTTTGTTGCCCCTGCTGTCTTTTGGGTTCGCTGGTAAAAGTCCAATAGCCGGGATCGACACCTGGCGATTTCGCCTCGCCAACAGAAGCCATCTCAGCAGACGTCCCATAAAGTACTCGGCTGGCTGTAGCAGTCGACTGCTGATGCTGATTCGGATCGCTCTGTGGCCATCCAGCGCTCTTGGAGGACACAAGGCCCACGTCCCCAACGACAACGCCTCTTAGCTCGGCCATCTCTCCGAGCGTGAGCTGGCGCCGCGGCATCGCCATTTCCGGGCTCCTCAACACGTCTCTGCAGACCTGTAGAGTATTGTGAATGAACGATTGGTACAGTCCCCAAAGGAGGCGTCCGAGACCTTCAGGCGAGACTCTGGATGTGTCGAGGATCATGCCGGACGATACCGTCTGCAAGGCGGAAGCACACTCGTGGGCGTTACCCTCGAAGGCCTCTCTCACCTCGTCAATCTCGATAATCGGCTCGAAATCTACCAAAATAAGCACAGTGAGCTTCGTGGGAGTGGGTCGTCGGGGGGATCAGGTCACCTTCCGACTTTGGAGCTCGATCATCTGGGAAAAGAGCCGCCCATAACGCGTCCCATGTGTTGACGCCAAATTTTGATCTTCGGTCTCGTAGCCTATTCACCACCTCGGCCGTGACTCCGTCTTCGGGGTCGTCGATGGTGTCTCGGTTGCTTACTGCGTCGCGCAGTGGGCAGATCTGGTCGGGCGGAACACGCAAGTGAGCGTCCCGCGCCGCCACCGTCTCAAAAGGCTCTTGACAGCGGCTGCAGATGTGAGTCCGTCCCCGGCGCGCAGTTTGGAGTTTGTGGTGCGTGATTACATGGCGCCTTTGCAGTGTTAGCACCCGTTTACTGGGGAGTAGACGGCAACTTACTTGACCAGGCTGATGTTCGGGAAATATTGTGTGGCGCAGTTGAAGTGCTTGCGAATGTTGTACTTTACAGGGTTGCGCTTCCGAAAGGGGCAGCTGATCCTCGCAGTCTTGGATCTTTTGGAGTCGCTGTTCGGCGCGTCTGTCCAATTTGTCTTTCGCCTGCCGCCGCCGCCGTCGTCGCGAGACCCTGGGTTCTCTTCACCTTCCGAGTCCTCGTCGTTGCGGATGGAATCACGGCCTTGTTTCCTCGAGGAATCCGAGCATGGAAAAGAGCCGGTCCTACTCTCCGAGATGTGTCGCGGCTCCGCGTCGTCGTCTTTCCATTCCCCTGTGCGGGTTTCCCACGTTTCGTCATTTTCGAATCCCAGCCCGTCGTGATGGAGGATCGACAGCTCGTCAAGGCATCGCCGCACACTTTCCCAGGCTTCCAGCGGACTGGAGACCTCGCTCATGGACGAGCCAAATGCACGTGACAGAATCATTCCGCACATTTCGTCCGTCAAGCTGCTCATCTCCAGGGCATAGGAATCTGAAGATGACGACGTCATGGTTGATCGTATCGTTCTCGCGTCCACGTCCATGGATGAATGATTTAGGGATCTGTCATGAGGGTTAGAAATACCATTCGCTCAGAAGCGTTCATCGATACCAACCGGCTGGACGTTCGTCTTCCCGAACCTCGTCCTCCCTCTTGGTCCGCGTTTAGAGCAGCTCCATGTGCCAGTCTGCTGCTGTAACTCGACACCTCGGCGAGGCAGCCTACAAAATCGGCGTACGAGTCTGCTCCGGATTCGTGACGAGCAGCTTGATGCCGAAGAATGGCCAGCGCATCCCTGCCGCCACCTATTACGTAATGTTTGATGAGTCATCCCAAAACCAGCGCTTCCCCATGTCCTGCCGTTCTGATTTCTCCCCTTCTGGACTTTCTCGTCACCCCCCACACCATCACGTTGTGACGCATCATCCATATCCTCCATCCTTCTTCTGGCCCTTGGACTCTAATCCTCATCTAACAACCTCATGTTGTCGGACCGCGATGACGGAGAATCCGCATCACCACCCCATAGGGGACTCTTGAGAGATGAAACACTTGTGCTTCGTCAGCTCCTCGGATATGGCAATGTTGATGCAGCATCAGGTTTTCGACGAAAAAGCCTTGGCAACAAGTTGCAGCAATCTCCTATGAGGGACGTTCTCTTTGTCGGGCTCGACATTGACACATATCAAGGATACGACCGGCTTATCCCAGACCAGCAGCTACATATTGGAGTCTCTATATTAGACACCAGGAGTCTGGAAGACATGCTTCTAAGCCCAACTACAGCAAACTATCGAGAAGCCATAACATCACATCAGTTCACAGTGGGGGAGTCGCCTTATTGTCAAAGGGCATCCAAAAAATTCCTTTTTGGCTCATCACAGCCAATCAGCATTACAGACCTCAAACCGAGACTCGATGTTCTACTACCAAAAAGGGACTACGTTCTTGTCCTTCATAGTACACAATCAGATTTTAAGATTCTTCGGCATCTCGCAATCGATCTCCCATCTCAATCTCTTTACGTTATCGATACCAATAAGGCTGCACAACATCCTCTTAAGCTCTATTATCGGTATAGCTTAGAGAAGTTACTCCAAACGTTACGGATTCCCTATGCAAACCTTCATGCCGCGGGAAACGATGCTCACTTTTGCCTACGAGCTCTACTCATGATCGCGGTGTCTGATGCCGAGCGCCATCCATCAGGACATGATGAAGCGTTATTACACCTGTTCAGAGCCGTAGCACAGGCACCTCGGCCGTTGACCCGGGGGGAAATTTGGCAAATGGATGAGCCTCAACGCGAAGCCCATCGAGAAGCAAAAAGTCTGTCGAAGTCTCGAAGAAAAGCCAGACGGGCGGCCAGGACCACTAGAAGACTACTTGAACGGTTGGATCGCGAGAAGGGGCAGACTCAAAGCGAAGAAACGGATACACAGGCCCAGCTCGGTCTGGGTACTGGAAATGAACCTGAGAGTCCTGGGTGTTCTCCCACTTCGTTGATAATCGACGAGGAAGAACCTCCGTCAGAATTGGACCAACTTTGACTGGCCAGGAACCATTTGAGCAGGTACGATAAAATCAGTGTCGGCACTATACAGCGAGCTGTTGCCGCTTGATGGTCAGGGACAAGTTTGGATACATAAGATGGTCCGCGGCTGGTGCCAGCTACTTGGGGCGAGCGTTAAAGATTCCTAGAAACCAATTCTGGATACATCGTTCTTTTCGCGTCCTGTCGCTTTCATCGTACGGCGCTTATCTCGGCCTGTTGCGACATCCGGGCACTCATTGACAAGAGTCTGCCTGTGTTACTGATGGATGTCGAAGACAGATTTTCCGAGCATGTGATGTTGTCTTATTTCCAGTGAAGGCAGAAATCTTCCGTTTTTCATTTTACATAAACCTAGCACAGTCTTCCTGAAGCATCTCATTATTGCCAGGAACGGAGCTGAGCTGCAGAGTTGCGCCGAAGAATGCCGCTTTCCATGCCATCTCGCAGCAGACGGTGACCAACAGGAGGCAATCGTGAATAAGTATATTTGAACCTCACGTTCTAAAGGCTCGTTTTACCTCAGACCTCGACAACCCCCATCTCTCAGGAGTCAGAAGTGCTGTTTACGACGCACGCAACGTCCTTCGCCACGAATTCCCGCACCCTTCTCCTTGAACAAGCCCCTGGACCACATCCGCTTGACTCTTTGCAACCATCGCCTTCATTCTCCAGGCCGACAGAGACCGCCGGTTCTCACTTGGGAACACAGACACACGACGCTGAATTGTTCCCTGTGCACGTGTTGCCCCCGCGTTTCTGAAAAGCGAAGCGTCAGCGCGGTAGCACGCAAAGTCTGGCCTCACACATCTGCAAACGCAAAGCTGAACTCACCAGGCCCTGTTTTCCACAAATCTCGTCGCAAATGGCGACCGAGTTGCAGCCCTCTTGCGGTATTTGTGGAAGTACGCTCACCACACAGGCAAACGTGATAAAGAGAATAGAAAATAAGATAACCTTCATTTTTACAACTGTTGGATTTTATTAAGTAATCGTTTGAACAAGTTTATTTAAAAGCAGAGTATATACAATAGCGATAAAGTTATTTTAGTCCCCAGAACTAAAAGAGTTAAGCCCGTTTTTATACAAACCATTCAACTACTTATTAAACAACCCATAAAGCAATCTAGGCTTATAATTACTTACCTTATAAATACTTACAAGTTACCTAGATAATAAGTTAAGTAAAAGCTTTACCTATAAATCTAACCTAAATAGTCTATAAAATTATAAGTACCCAAAATATTACCTATAAATATCTATAAATACCTAGCGAAATAGTATTCTAAATAATTATTAAAAACTAACCACGAAAAATACTTTAGTAATACTTTAATAATATTATAATAAACTTGAAAAGTTTATACCTAGGGTGAAAACTCTTTACTAGACTATAGGGATAGTAGTTATGCGGAGCTTTAATGGCAATATCCTATATAAGCCTTAAGGCTTAGGTCTATAATATACCCCCTACTACTTTACTACTCTATTACTATAATAACATATAATATCTATAGCCTTATAATATAACTATAACCCCTAATTACCTAAACTAGCCTAATTAATAAGAGAAATCCGCCTAAAACAACTTCCTTAAACACTACTAATATTAGATAGTCTTACTAATAAGAAAATTCATATTACCTTTACCCTAAATAATCCTATACTATACTCCCTCTTCTAACTATCTATAAAAAACTCCTTTCCCTCCCTCTATACGTAGCTTTACTTTCTTTCTTCTAGTATTACATAATTCCTATCCTATACCTGTACTAGTACTATTAAATCGCTGCTTTTTTACTTTTTTTCCCCTTTTTATATTTTATTTATTACTATATTAACTACTACTATTACTAGATCTAGCCCCCCTAATAATAATCCCTCCTACTACTATACCCCCTCTAAACCTACTACTTATACTTATAGTAGTTATATTATCTAAAGTAACTCTAATAATAATAATAACTAACCCCTTGTAATAGTTATTAATACTTGTTTTAACTATTATTTAAAGTAGAATAAAAGTAGTATTACTTATTCTTATATATAGGGTTATAGCTACTTTTACTATGAGTATTTATAAATAAAAAATAAATATAAATAGGGATCTTACTTCTTTACTATAAATACTAAGCTATGTACTACTAGTTACTAAATTAATTATCTAATTATAATAAATAAATATATTATTACCCCTATTATTACTACCTCTAAAAACAAGGATATAGTTATACCCTACTATATTACTATCTTATTACCCGAGTTTTCTACTACAATCTAGTACTATAACAACTATTTTAATTATACCTAACAGGAGGCCCCTACCTATATCACTACTATACTTACTACTCTTACTTCTTATACTAAAAGTATTCTTGCCTCTACCCCTACTTTTACCCCTAAACAAATTATTACTAGTTTTAGTAGTATTATACGAATAATAATAAATCCCCCCTCTTCTCTTTCTATACTTTCCTCATACTAACTTTTTTATAATAAAGTACTATAATATATTCTAGTACTTATATTATACTTTACTAATATTATAGCTATATCCTTAATTTTACTAAAACTAATTTACCTATCTACTACTACTATACTATTACCCCCCTAGTTTTATACTAATAATACCTTACTTATAAACAAGTATTACTTATTAATATCCTTAATAATAAGGAAGAAGAAGAGGAAGATAATAATAATAAAGAGGAGGAATTCTAGGGTAATGAAAAGATATAGGATAATACTAGCTTTTTTACCTAATTAGTTTATTTAGTATTTTAGAAGTAAATCTAGTAGCTGGTTATATATACTTCCTAGGAGCTATTATATTATTCAATTTATAGCTTATATAGTTTTTCGTTACTAGTAAATTAATATTAAATTATTATTCTCTCTAATATCTCTATACTATAATTTAAATTATATTATAGTTTTATTATTAGTAAAGCTTTCTAAAAGTTCTTATATTAGGGTATTATAACTTTTCTATTTAACTAATATATTATAATTATATCCTTACCTAGGTATATTCTTTACTACTAATATCTCTTTAATATTATACTCCTTATAAGCCTCGCTATCCTCCCTAGCTAGAACTAAAATAAGATTAGGTTATATATCTATATATAATTATAATAATAATAAGCTATTTTCTACTTATTTAATAAAGTTAATATAGAATATTAAATAAATATTTATAGAAATATCTAAAGTAATATTTAATAAGTTTAGTATATTAATAACCTTATACTTAAAAAATACCTAATTAAATTTCTTATTTAATTAATTTATTTTAATATAGTATAGTAATAGCTATATTCTATCCCCTATTTAAAACTTCTTAGTTATTTGCCTTATCCTATTTATATTTATCTTATTATACTATTATATATATACTATTACTACTTAAATTATAGTAATACTATCTTTTAAGTAAAAAAAGAAAACTAAAACTTATCTTAAACTAGAATATATAGATTATTCTACTATTTTAGAATATAAGATAAATATAATATTAAACCTATTTAAAAACTTATTTAAGCTTATTCTAGTTACTAATAAATCTCTATTATTTAGTACTAACTAATAAGTAATAATATAAGCTAACTAGTTTAATTATAAGAAAGTAATATATATTTATAGGAAAGCTTAGATCTTAAATATTACTCTCTCTATCCTATTATCTATCTAGGGATAGAATAATATCAATAAAAACTACTATACCCCTATTAACTAGTATAATATTATCTAGAAANAGTCTAATTTATAATTAGTAATAATTAATATAGGGAAACTATAAAATTACTACTAGGTATTTTAGAACTCCTCTATATAAACTTTAAGAATTATAAATATTATAGTTTCTAGCTAAATATATTTTAATAATTAATTTATTATTATTATTAGGAATCTTAAGTTACCTTCTATAATAGATAGTAGTTCTATCATAAAGTTAATAGAAATTTATAACTAGAACTTATTAAGAATTAAGAAAGGTTATAAGAAACCCTAGTAATACTACTATCCCTTATATAAGTACTAGTAAATATTATATACTTATATAAAATATTTAATATCCCTTAATATACTTTCCTAATACTAGTCTCGTAAAAATACTATAAATATTAAGTTAATACTAAGGTAACTTAAAACTAGGGAATTATAAACTATTTAGAGAATTACTATTATTAGTAGCTTATACTTAAAGACCTAAACCTAGCTCTAATAAAATAGAGTACTATTATTTCTTACTATATAATTAACTACTTATATTTATATTAAAATTTCTAGAAGAAATATCTTTATTACTTACTAAATAATATCTAGTTAAATTTTATATACTAGTATTACTATAATTACCTAATTCTATAGTAATAGTAATATAATATTTTAGAATATAATATATCTATCTAGTAGTTTACTAGTAGTATATTAATAATTATCCCTTATTAATATAACCCCCTCTTAACCCTTTTCTATCTATATATTATAAATTAAAAATACTTAGGAAAATTTATCTTCCTCCCTATAATTAACCTAAAAAAACTAGAAAACCTATATTATAAACCTTAGTTCTATTATATTATCTTAGCCCTATTAAGAGAAAATATTAAAATACCTAGCAAAATAACCTAAATAATATTTCAAAATAAAACTAAACTCTAATAAAATCTCTACTTACCTAGTTTATTATTCTAAGATAAATTTCAAGCTTATAAAATATTCTAATACTTTATAATTAGAAAAAATAGTAAATAGCTCTACTATATTTTATAATTCTACTAATTATATTTTTAAGTATAATACTACTACTAGTAGCTTTATATTATAAATAATATAGTTCTACTAAACTAGTATAAGTCTAGTTAAATAATAAGTAATAAGTTATAATATATTATCCCTATTTTCTTATAAAAAGTAACTGATTAATATTACTCCTAAATAATCTATTTTTACTATTATATATTACTCTAGATCCTATTAAGCTATTACTAGTTCCGAGATAAATATAAATTTAAGCTTTTTGAATACTTACTAATATATAGTATCCTAGTAAAATAATACTTTTTTTTATATTAGCTAAGTAAAAAGTTCTATTAAGCTAGAGAAGTAATTAACTAGGTTATAGTAAAAGTTTATAAAACTAAAGAAGCTCTAGATATTATAGATATTCTTAGGAACCTCTTATTCCCGGATAACCTTAACCTTTTTAGGATTATAATAAATACTTTTCCCCACCTTAATAATAAACCCTAAATACTTTATCTACTTTACTAAAAATTCACACTTCTCTAAATCTAAATATAACCTAGCCCCTTATAACTATTTAAAAACTTATTTAACTTTATCCTTATAATTATATTTTAACTTATAACTATAAATAAAGATATTATCTAAGTAAACTATAACAAAATCATTAAAGATACCCCAGAATATACTATTAATATAGTACTAGAATATCACAAATATACTTATCAACCTAAAAAGAATAACAAGCCACTTAAACGAGCCAAAACAGGTTTAAAAAGTAATCTTTTAACTTTATCCTTATAATTATACTTTAACTTATAACTATAGATAAAGATATTATTGAAGTAAACTATAGTAAAATTATTAAAAATACTTTAAAATATATTATTAATATAGTATTAGAATATTATAAGTATATTTATTAGTTTAAAAGGGGTAATAAGTTACTTAAATAAACTAAAATAGGTTTAAAAAGTAGTTTTATATTTATCTCCCTCTATAATATAAATCTTATAGAAAGCTATATAAATATTAACCTTTATAAACTATATTATTTTAGATAATAACTATAATATCTTTTTAATTAATAGTAAAGAGTAGTAATTATAAGTACTAATGGTATTAAAAGTATAATAATCTATATAAAACTACTATTTCCCCCTAGGTTTCCTAATAAAGAAAATAAGTATTCTAGCTATAGATAAGCTAGTTTAGAGCTAACTTTTATCTATTAAATTTATAACCTAGGATTAGACTTTAAGGAGGTATTCTTTTAATATATTATATAGTAGTCTTTATAATAGGTCTAGCTTAGTTTTATTTAAGTTTTTCTTTAAGTAAATATAATAATTAAGGGATTTCTTATATAGAGGAAAGCTAGAGGCTTTTTCTTTATTAAAGAGGTTTATAAAAGAAATATAAGTAGCTAGTAAAGTAAATAGTAGCTACTCTAAAGTTATAGGTAATATAGCTACTAAGATTATATTAATCTATATTAAACTAGTTATTAATTATTCATATCCCCCTTTTTTTAAACTAGAAGATATTATAGCTAGTAACTTAATAGGGTTTATAAATCTATCTATATATATCTCCTTTAGTATATTATTAATAGCTTAAATAATTAAGCTACTAACTAAATCTATTTATATCTTATTCCTTA
>RYZW01000870.1:0-22656 GCA_004367215.1 Colletotrichum trifolii | reverse complement strand
TAAGAGTTCCCTAGATTTCTAGAATGTTATATATAATTATTCAGAGGTAGATAACATATTACTAATTATACTATACTAGACTAGAGATATTCAAATTAGCTTTCTTGAGGATTTCTTTATATTTAATTCTAATTTATTCCTATATAATTAAATTATTCTAGGTATATTAATATTTTAAAATTTATAAGAGAGTTTAAAAAGATATATTATTTTTATTAAGAAATTCCACGACAATGGGTAATTTCATTACCGTTTTAACCAGTTGTGAGCCAGCATTGGCACGAATGCTGTTATCGGGTAAAATTTATAGATAAATCCATATATAGGGTGAAGAGCTTAGATACCATTCCAGGTACAGAGCAAAAGTAACCAAATAAAGAAATTCTATTTAAGTAGGTATTAGAAGGCTATTATTAACGGTAATATTAACTTATATCTAAATGACATTACAATATTTCTTAGTTTCTTTATAATTAGATTCTTAAACTACTTAAAACTTAAGATCTACTAAATAGTAATTAAAAACCCTTAGAGTAGTAAATATATAAAGGATAGTACTTTTAGTTTTCTCTTAAATAGTATTCTCTTATTTAAGCTATTTATTAAATTTAAATAGTTTAAGTATTTTTGAGATATTAAAGATAGGTTTAGTATTTAGATTAATATATTACTATATATCTTAACTAGTTATATAGAAGTGAAGTATAATATACTAATAGTTAAAGTTAGAGCTATTAGATAATTTAACTATTATATTAAGGCTACTAGTAGTTAAGTATACTATTTTTAAATAGTGGGTTAAAGAACTAATAAGATAGATAAAAAAGGATTTCCTTTATATTTATTGATTATAAGTAGTTTAGAGATAATTAAATATAACTAGGCTTATAATTATAATAAATAAATAATATAGTATATAATCTAAAAGTAGGTTATTAAAAAGTATATTTTCTTCTAACTAGAATAAAGCGTCTGAATATACTTAAATAGAACGGTAAATGTCTTATATAAGCCACTAGAGTTAAATAGTAGCTAGCAGAGTCGTATAGTAGCTTTAGTACCATACATATTCTTATAACTTGAAAGTAAGGTATTAAGTAATTATTCTAGATATATTAAGTATATCTTAAAAGTAGTTTATTAGATATCTAAAAAGATATATATATTAAAATCTATTATAACGGTTAGCTAAGAGTTACAAAGGCTAAGATAACTTAAAGTTAGAGTTATCATATCATATACTATTAGTATAATATTATTATATAACATTCGAAGACTTAAAATAACTATAGCTATAGCTACTAGTATAGAATAGACTAGGGTATAGGTCCTGACTATATACGAGTGGTTCTCTATATAAAGTAAAAGGATTCTTTATGTTTCTTATATTATAAAGAATAAGAAGAAGTCTATTACTTATAATATAAAAATATGAGGTTAATGAAATAATAAGATAACTAAAGCTATAGAAATAAGTAATTAAATAGTTAACTTATTTGTTCAAACTAAGAATATTAGAAGGCTTATTATATACATTTATTTCTATAGTATATAGGAAATATATATGTATATATATAGATTATAATAAACAAATAACACGGTATAAGGTCTAAAAGTAAGTTATTAAAAAGTATATCTTATTCAAACTAGAAAAAACGCTTAAACGTGTATAAATAAGATAGTTAAGTTTTATATAAACTAGTAAAGTCATATAGTAGCTTTAGTACTATATATATTCTAATATACTTCTCTAGTAGTAGAGCTACTAGAGATACTCTTATAATATTTAAGTAATATACTAAATAAATAAAATAAAGTAAATAGTTTCCTAAAATAGATTTTTAGATATTTAAATAAAACAAGGAAATCAAATAAATATAATTTATCGTATATTTAACTATTTCTATTAGTATTAATAAGAGTAATTAATTCGGTCTCTTTTAAATTACTATATAATGAATAAATAATACGGTATATAATCTAAAAACAAGTTATTAAAAAGTATATCTTCTTCTAACTAGAATAAAGCATTCGAATATATATAAATAGAATAGTAATATCTTATATAAACTACCCGAGTTATATAGTAATTAGTAGGGTTATATAGTAGCCTTAATACTATATATATTCTCATATACCCCCCCAGTAGTAAAGCTACTAGAGAAATTTTTATATTATTTAACTAATATACTAAATAAATAAAATAGGGTAAATAATTCTTAAAATAGATCTTCTAGTACTCAAATAAAAGAAATTAACAAAGCTATTATAATCCGTTATATATTTAACTATCTTTATTAAGTATCAATAAAAGCAATTAGTTGTTTCCTTCTAAAATCGCTAGTAATCTCATCTTTTTATATATTATAAATAAATTATTTATTAGATTTTTACTTATTAGTTTTGTTTCTTCTCTTCTATATTAACTTTTTTACTAGTTACCCCCTTACTTTATAAGTAATATATATTACTAATATAGATTCTATATATTAGATTTAAGCGTAACAATATATATTAGTTATTACTGATATTCTAACTATAGGATAAGTCTCTTAAATCTATTAAAGAAACATTATTAAACCTATAGATCCTCTTATTAAAGTCAAAACTAAACTATTAATACTAACTCTAATTAGTAGAATATTACTATCAATCTTCTAAAGTATTTTATATCTTGTTTAGTTAGTAATCTAGTACTAGTTTTCGCTTAGTATATTCCTAAGTTAAAATAACTTCTTTTTAACCCTAGTTCTAAGAATAATAGAATAATAGTCTTCAAACTTACTTTAACTATTTTTCGTCCCTATATACTTGTTAAGAATAATAAATTTCAAACCAGAAATACTTTTTTATATTCTTTTTAAAAGATTTATTTCATTTAGCAGTTTTTAACTAACTTTATTTCTTTAAATAATATAATTCCTATTCTTACTCTCTATCTTCCCTCTCTATTAATATATTTATTTATTTTAGTAATTTTATCTAAAAGTACTCTATATCTAAGATTTAAGTATAAATTAATTTTATTAAAGAAGAAAACTTAATCAGTAGTTTAAACTTTTAGTCTTAGTATAAAAGCTAATTTATTCAACTTAAGTTATTTATCTATATATATTTCTTAGAATTTCTTAATTTATAGGAATATCTATTATTATCTCTAGTATCCTAATTTACTAAAATACCTAAACCTAGCAATATCAGAAAAGAAGAAGCTACTTTAATAAAGAAGCCTATTACTACTACTAGTTTAAAATATCCTTATAGTTATCTAAGGAAAGTTACTACTCTAAAACCTTTTTCTAATACTAAAAAGAATAATTTAACTAGTAACCCTTAAGAAAAAGAAGAAGTGCCTAAGCTTATTAGTAATAATAATAAAGTATTTAAAACTATTACTAATAAAGAAAACGATAGTCATACAAATATCAAAAAAATAGCTAAATTACCTAAGAAATATATAAAAACTACTATTAATATAACGAGAAAATCTTCATAAATTAGAAATCAAGAAGTTTTATTAGAAATAAATAATCTCAAATATTAACTAGAAACAACTAAATAATGATTTATAAAACCTAGTAATAAGTTTACTATTCTAAAGAAAACCCTAATTCAATATACCTTTTCTTAGAAAAGTAAAACTACTAAGAAATATGAAAGTCGCTTACTTTAAATAAAGACTATTAGAAATATATAACCAGTTTAAACTATTCCCTATATAATATACTACTCTAGTTTTATTTTCTTATAAGGCTCCTATCTTTAGACTATGAGTATTAATAGTTAAGATTCGGTTTCTAGCTAATACTACTAGTATAAGAATAGCTTAAAAATATTTATATACTAGTTTCTAACTAAACTTATAAAGTATTTAAAAGCTATTTAGAAATTCTCTAGATTCCTAAACCTAATAAAGTAAGTATTTTAACTTAAGACTATTTATTTAAGTCTAACTATTCCTAGTTAAAAACTAAAAAAATTAGTAATATAAAGAAACTTATCTACCTCGAGTTATAATCAAAATAATAGAAGGATTTCGAGGCTATTTCTATTAAGAATAGAAGTATCTTAGACTCTACTACTAGAACTTCTATCGTTAAATAACTTTTTCTAGCTTAGGCGCCTTAACCTATCCAAGCTCCCTAGCTTATACTACTTACTTAGCTTACTTCTAGAAGTTATATCTTTAGTGTTTTAATAATAGTAATTAATTCCCTATTTAGTAAACTCCTTACATTTTAACTAGCTCCTGGAATATTTAGAGTTTGTAATATATCTTAACTAGTTCCTAGAAAGTTTAGAACTTATAATTATAGTTATAGTACTCTATTTTATAGTTTTAAATAGTCTTAGTATCTAGAATGAGCTTAAGCTCTTACTTCTATTCTTTTCGGGAACTATAATTAGTATTCGACACCTATATAAGTTAATTTCTATATACTTATTATAGTATTTTACCTACTTATTTTGGGCTTAGAGTTTAAATAATTAATACTTAGTTAGATAAAAGCTTATCTCGAGAGCTTTATCTAGTAGGAATAGTTAGAAGAATTCTATTATATCCTTACCTTTTATATTAC
Organism: Colletotrichum trifolii; assembly: GCA_004367215.1. NCBI lineage: Eukaryota > Fungi > Ascomycota > Sordariomycetes > Glomerellales > Glomerellaceae > Colletotrichum > Colletotrichum trifolii. Next base: position 18,076 of record RYZW01000870.1, on the reverse strand, counting down.
TACTACGAGAACTTTTTATTAAAAATAGGGATTATTCTAAATTACTTATATATATATTTAAATAAATAGAAAATCACTTTAAATATCTTCTTTTATTATTTTAGCTAGTTTTAAGAGTATTACTTATAGATCTATAAAATTAAGAAATATTCTGAATTATTCAAATTTCGCTTAAGTTAGATTCTTTATAAATCTATTTAGTAGTATTATATTTATAAGTATATAGACTATTTCAAATCTTTTTTTAAGTATTCTTAGTAAAGCTATATTTATTAGATATCTATATATTAAAATCTAGTAAATAAATATTTACTACTTAAGATTACTAGTCTAATTATCTAGTAGTTATTATAATAAATTCTCTAAATATCGTTTAAGTTAAACTCAATATTTCAAAATAGTCTTTTTAGTACTATACTTTCTTTTAAAGTATATTCTAAACTAAAAAGTTCTATTTTAGTTATTAATATAATTATAGTACTTAATTAAGTAGCTTTCTATTAGATTAAATTTCTAGATAGAGAAATAATATAATTATAATTTAATTTTCAAGTTTCTTTATAGTTTGTGAATAAAGTATCTCTAGTAATTAAAAGTATTTAAAATATCTCATTAATACTTCTTCAGTTTATAAATTATAGTACGAGGAATCTTATTTTATAGAAATATTAAATTATATAGTTTATAGTATTTATATATATTTAAGAAAGATTTATAAAGCTTTTTGAAAGTAGAAAGTATATAAATAAGATATCTAGTTATATTATAATAGAAATATAGAGAATTAAACTAATCTTTATCTAATACTTATCATTTTTTCTAATATAGTCTAACTGGTATTTATAGTAAAAGCTATTACTAGAAATAGTATTATTAGAGTTAAGCTATAGTTAAGATTAAAGTATTTAGTAATTTTAGTAATATATATATTATAAATTAAATAAATCTTATAATATTTCTAATTTTTAATTATTTAAACTTCTAGGAAATACTTAATACGACCTTACTCTTTAAGTTTATAGGTATACTTAATACTTTTAATAATCTTATAAACCTCTTCTTTAGCTATTATATAATATAAGAGAAGAGTATTATCTATATAGAATAGGATAAAGATATTTCAACCTTTATCTTTAAATAGATAAGGTTTTTCTAAGTATAGCTAGAAACCTAATAACTTATGAGTAGTATAAAAGGTTTTATATTAAAAAAAAGATATATTTTGAAATCTATAAAAAGTATATTTAAGTTTTATATAATACTTTATAATTTTAAATCTATCTAGTAATTTAACTATTATTAGAAGTCTATTAAGGTCTTTTATAATACTTAGAAATATATTAATAATATTAAACTAATAAACCTCGAGGTTAAATTATATTATAATTATTATAGTTATTTATAAAGTTTAGATAACTAGTATTACTATATATATAGATTATAATTAATCAACTAGTTATATATTTCTATATATATAAATCTTTATTTTATACTATTCTAGAAAACTATCTATATCTATCTTATAAGTAAAAGCTTATTCAAGAAGAAGGAACTTAGATCTAGTATCCTAGTAATCTATTTCTTACCAAATACTTTTCTTTTTTAATTTTATAATCTTAGTTCTAGTTATTTTAATAAGAGAACTTTATAGTAGTTCTGATAGGTTAATAATATCTTTCTAAATCTTTAGTAGTATAACTAGTTAATTAAAATATACTTAAATTTTAGTANGAAAGATCTTTTTTTCAATACTATATCTTAATTAGTAAATAATACTCTCAAAAGGTCAACATTATTTCTATTAGGTCTTTACTACTGATTAGGTAAATAAGTATTGGTAAAACGATTTTATTCGTGGTTTATAAGGTATCAAATATTACTATTATATTTTTTAAGAGTATTATATAGTTATTAATAGTAATCTCTAGCTCTAATTATTATTATTATTTATTCTTATATTATTAGCTTAGTTCCTAAATAGTTAAAAATCCTAACTTAGTTAGTTAAAATCTAGAACTATATTTTAGTCTACCCTAAATTAGCTAAATAGGGGTCTTAAAATAATTACTTCTATTCTTAATTAAAATAAATATCCCTTTTAAATAAACTAGATCCCTAACTTTAAATATATTATCTAGTTTTCTAGTTTTTAGTATATTTCCTAAACTCTAATTTTTACTTAGGATTATTATATCTAATTATTATTAATTAGAAACCTAGACTAATTCTATTAATTTAAGTATTAGCGTAAATATAATTAAATTTCTTTTATTAATCTTAGAAACTAATTTTAAATTTAATTTAATATCTTAAGCTACTTCTAATATTAATAGGATAACTAGTAGAAGAGAAATCCCTTTATTAGGTATTCTTATTATTCTAAATTTTCGAAGTATTTTAAGAATAAAGCTTTTTTCCTCTTTAATAATTAACTTAATTAGTAGTTTTATAATCTGTTTTAAAAATACTTTATATAAGTTTTAATAGAATAAAATCCTGTTTTATCGGATTTAATATTTCAAGTAATAATAACTTTCTAAAAAGTAAAAATCTAGATCCTATATAAATTATAAATATTTAGAATATAGTTTACTAGATATCTAATATATCCCCTTAGTTTAACTTTAAATAACCTTTTTAAAATACTTTATTTATAGTATTTCTTAAGTAAGTATACTTAATAATAATAAATATAAATCTATCCCTAGTAGAGTTATAAGTTTCAATAAAAACTTAGAGTATACTCTAGTATTTACTAGTAAAAATATCACTTATACTAGGCTTTTTTAATTTTATATAGTAATTTCTAGTTATTTTAAATATTTAGAAATATATTATATAATATAGTTACTACTTAAATTAATTCTACTTATAGTTTAAATAGTAATCCTATAGTTTCTTATATTTCTATACTTTAAGTAATTAGCTTTTTTCTAGTATATTTATTTATTCTAACTAGCTTTTTAGTATAAGAAATAAATAGCTTACGATGAATCTTTTATTTTATTACTTATCTCTAGTAATTAGTTTCTCTATTAATTACTATTACTACTTCTTTAATATTTTATTGAATCTTATAAATCAAAGGATTCATCTATACTTTTACTTATCTTTTAAATATAAATAATATTTAAAAGACTAAATTATAGGTTTTATTAAGTAATATAAATAAAAAGAAAAAACTAAAATATTTATCTTTAATAATAAAAGCTTAGGAGTTATCTATATATATTTTAAAGAAGTTAAATAGATTCTAGGTAATATAATAAGATAAGTAAATTAAGTATAATTCTAAAGTTTATCTAGAGATAATTTATTAAAAATAAGCTATTATATAATAGGACTAGTTTAATTATTTTAGTCCTATAATCTTTACCCTCTAAATATCAAAAGCTAAATACTTGAGAATAGTTTATCTTAGATATTTTACTTAAAAGTATTATATATAAGTATTATTAAATTTTAGTTCTAAGAGAGCTATTTTAGGGTATAGTTAAGAAAATAGAACATTTAGTAATTCTAAGATAATACTAGAAATATTTAAATAGATTATAAAATAATTCAAAATAGGTTTATATTTAAGGAAAATAAGGTTATATCTTCTAAATNTAACTATTTTATAATAATAAAATATTTAATTAAGCTAAACTTAAAAGTATAGTCTAGTTTTATATATTAGATCTTAGTTTTATTAAGAAATAGTACTTCTAAGATAATATTAGTATAGAAGTTTTTAATATAAGTAATATTATCTAATATTAAATCAAGTATATTCTTCCTTTTTAAACTATTAAGGATATTCTTAATAATTCTTTTACTTTATCTAATTATAAGAAAATTAGCTAAACTATATTAAACTAAATCTATTCTTTTACTAAGCTTAAAAGATCTTTTCTCGAATAAATCTATTAAATTAGTAATATAAACTTTTTTATAACTATTAAAAACTATATTCCTTAAAAGTATATAAAATCTTTAAATAATTAAGAAAACTCCCAGGGAAATTCTAGATAGGTTTTTAAGGAAAATAGGATTAATACCAATATATATTAAGTTAGAAAAGTAGTTGTTATTATTAGATTTACTATTTAAAAAAGCTTATTTAGTTTTTAGGGTATCTAAAAAAGTTTCTTTAGTTTTACTAGTATACTTTTTAGTATTTAACTATTTTCTCTTAGTTAGTTTCTATTATAAAGTATAGAATTTAGAGTTATTTATTTTATTAATAATACTATTTCGAGTAGTAATAGATATCTAAATATTAGGGAATTTAGTATATAAGCTAGTAATAGTATACTTAATATACTTATAATTTTCTAGAAAATATAGGTAATTCCTGAAATTATATAAGTATTTTATTTTAGCTTAAGTTATATCTAATTTTCTTACGAGAATAATTAATATAGTTAGTATTTAACTATAAATCTTAGTTAAACTTTTATTAGTATAAAATACAGCTATAAATATCTCTCTATAATTAACTAGAATCTTAATATTAAAGTTTAGAGTTTTTCTTTTAAATATATTCTAATACTAAATTATAACTTAATTAGGCGAAATATTTTAAGTAAGTATTTAAAACTACTCCTTAATTCCTTAACTATAAGAATTCCCTAAATCTTAAAAATATTATACATAATTACTTAGAAGTAGATAATATATTACTTATTATACTTTACTAGATTAGAGATATTTGAATTAAATTTCTTAAAGATTTTCTTCTATTTAACTCTAACTTATTACTATATAATTAAATTATTCTAAGTATATTAATATTTTAGAACTTTAAAGAGAAATTAAAGAGATATATTATTCTTATTAAAAAGTTCTATTTAAATAAATATTAGAAAGCTATTATTAATAGTAGTATTAATTTATATCTAAATTATATTATAATATTCCTTTATTTCTTTATAATTAGATTCCTAAACTACTTAAAACTTAAAATCTACTAAGTAATAGTTAAAAATCCCTAAGATAATAAGAATAGAGGGGATAGTATTTTTAATTTTCTCTTAAGTAGTATTCTCTTAGCTAAACTATTTATCGAATTTAAGTAATATAAGTATTTTTAAGATATCGAAAATAGGTTTAATATCTAGATTAATATACTACTAAATATCTTAGCTAGTTATATAAAAATACAATATAATATACTAATAGTCAAAGTTAGAGCTATTAAATAGCTTTACTATTATATTAAAACTACTAGTAGTTAAGTATATTATTTTTAAGTAATAAGTTAAAGAACTAATAAAATAGATTAAAAAAGATTTTCTTTATATTTATTAATTATAAGTAGTTTAGAGATAATTAAATATACCTAGGCTTATAATTATAATAAAGAAATAATATAGTATATAATCTGAAAATAGGTTCTTAAAAATCATATCTTTTTCTAACTAGAATAAAGCGTTTAAACATATAGAAATAAAACAGTTATATCTTATATAAGCTACTAAAATCGCATAATAGCTAGCAGCGTTATATAATAGCCTTAAGACTAAATATATTCTCATATACTAGTTATATGATCTTTTTATTCGCTATAAATAAATCGTTTATCACTTTTTCACTTACTAGTTTCTTTCTTCTCTTTTATACTAATATTTTCAATAGTCACCTTTCTATATTTATAGGTAATATATTTTATTGAAATAGATTTTATATATTAACTTAAGCCTAATAATATATATTAGTCATTAGTAATATTCGAACTATAAGATAAACCCCATAAGTCTATTAAGAAAAATACCAGTAAAGCTAAGAATTTTACTATCAAAATTTTAAAATAAACTATTAATATTAAGAATTCCCCTACTATTAATTCTTTAATATATTTAGACTTTTATTATCTATTAAATAATTCTATACCTATTTTTACCCATTATATCCCTAAATTCTAATATGTACTGATTAACCCTAACTTAAAAGAAAATAGAGAATTATATTTAAAGTCATATTAACTATTTTTCAACCTTATTTACTTAGTAGTAATAATAATCTTATAACTCGAAATACTTTTTTTCGCTTGTTTCGAAGAACCTGTTTTATTTAGTATCTTTTAACTCTTTCTATCTTTTATACTAAAATCGATATATACTATTTTCTTTTATCCTTTCTTACTATTAATATATTCATTATTCTTGGTAATTGTACTTAAAAATACTCTATCTCTAAGATTCATAAGTAAATTGCTAATACTGAAAAGGCTTATTCGTTTATTAGTCTAAGTTTTAAGTAATGATATAGATTTTAGGTATTTTACTTAAAGCTGTTTCATTTAAACCTTTTTTATAGAATTCCCTAATTTATAGGAATATCTATTACTATGCCTATCCCTTAAGATTATAGAAATACCTAAATTTAGTAGTATTACTAAGAAGCTAACTATTTTGAAGAATTTATTACTAGTTCTAAATATCCTCATAGTTATCCGAGGAAAATTTCTACCTTAAAACTTCTATCTAATAATAGCAAAGAAAATTTAATTAGAAGCCCTAAAATTAAAAAATAGAGGCCTAAACATATTAGTAATAAAAATAAAAAACTTAAAGATATTATAAATATTATAAATACTAAGGAAAATAAGGAAAGTATTATTAATAAAGTAATTAAACCTCCTAGAAATACTTGAAAATTACAGATAATATTATAAGAAAAACCTCTTATATTAGAAATTAAGAAACTTTTTTAAAGATCAATAATCTTAGATTTTAGCTTAAAGTCACTAAATATTAAGTTACAAAACCTAGTAAGAAATCTACTACTTTAAAATATACCCTAATTAAGTCTACCTTTTCTAAGAAAAATAAAACTACTAAAAATATAAAGTTTATCTACTCCAAATAAAGGTTGTTAGTAATATATAGCTTATTTAAACTATTCCTTATATAGTGTATTATTTGAATTTTATTTTCTCTCGAAGACTTTATTTTTATACTATTAGTATTAGTAGTAAGGATTCGGTTTCTAACTACTACTACTAATATAAAACTAGTTCGAAAATTATATATCTTCTAGTCTTAAATAAGATATATAAAACCTTTAAGAAAACCCTAAAAGTTCTATAGATCTTAGATACTAATAAAATAAGTAATTTAATTTATAATTTTCTTTTAATCCTACTTGATATAGTAGTTTAATATCTAGCTAGCTCTTACCGTTTTACAGTAAGAGTAGTAGGTTCGAATCCTGTAGCGGGCAAGTATAACTAGTAGCTACGTCCCTTCCGATTATATAAATTATATATAATAACTACTACTACTGATTAATACTTACTCATAGCTATTAATAGCTAGTAACTATTAATAGCTAATAATAGATACTAGTAGCTAGTAGTATTAGTACTACGTAACTGTAATGTTATAATAAGTAATTACGATAGATATATGACTATATATATTTTCCGTATTTCTTACCTATTATCTTAACTAATTATATCTTGCTACCTAAGGTTTCTTCTGTTCAAATAGTTCCTTAGCCCTAGTATTATCTATAGGGTATATAAGGTAAAAGCTAATAACTAGGTATAACTACTTTTAAAGAGTCCCGGAGAGGTATATAACTCTAAATAGATCAGGGACCTTCAATATAATAAATAATTTTCTTTTAAACCTAATTTCTCTTAGTTAAAAAATAACAAAGTTAGTAATGTAAAAAAGCTTTTCTATCTCGAGCTATACTTAAAATAGTAGAGAAATTTCAAAACTATCTTTATTAAGAATAGAAATATTTCTAACTCTACTACTTTAACTTTTATTATTAAAATACCTTAGTTTACTATTATTCTAGCCTTTTAAATACTATTTCTAATTACTATTATAGAATACTATAGAAGACTTAGGATTCTAATAGATATTTACCGGAGATTTCCTATTAGAAATTACTAGGATTTCCTACTAGAATTTACTAGGATTTCCTTAGGGACTTTTCTAGGATTTCTCTAGAACTTCCTTAGAGAAATACTATAAACATCCAGGTGAATTCTAAATAGAAGAATTAAAGAATAATTTGTTTTCATACTGTTGTTTTACTAGTACTAAAGTATTATAATTAGTAGTATAACTTATTCTTTATTATCTAAATTCTAGTTTACTCTATAAATAACTAATTAATATAACTAAAATATATTAAGTCAATAATAAAACTCTAATACTAGTAATCAATGAGAAATTTTATATTTACTAAAACATCATACTACTAAAGTCGCACTAAGGTTAGTGAATAATAAACAAAACTAATACTATAATCACTTAACTAACTCAACCTACTTTACTATTGATTCTATTTTAGATAAATCAAATAGTTACTATATATAATATAAATATACTTTCATTTTAAAGATATTTATTATAACACATAATCAAATTACTAGAATTAATATTAAAAACGGTTTAAATTTATTTTACTCTATTTACTACATCTCAATTCCTAGATACTTAGATAAAATAGAAATATAAGTGTTGGTTTATCTGGAGGGTAATGTATGTTATACGTGGTCTCGTCGTACGGGTACAAAAAGGTCTAATATTCGTTATTATTATTATTATATTATATACCTATATATAAGTATATAAAGCTCTAGATCTATAGTATAGCACTACTACTATAGTATTTAGCTATAGCTAGTAACAGGTATCACTATAGGGGTATAAGGGTATATAGCTATATATACCTTATACTTATAAGACGTATAGATATATATACTAAATATATATAGAGGCGTATATACCTCAGGTATTAACATATACCTTATAGTATAGTATTACTAATACTAATAACTTTTTCTTTTTACTATACGCCTTATATACTTCTATTTATATATAAAAGCTAGTACTAAAAACGCTGTAGTCGTATACTAAAAACACTATTAAAATAGTATTAATAATAAACGTAAAACAATATTAAAAGTAATCCTTTTACCCCTTACTTAATAACGTCTAAATACCCCTTATTATCTATTCTACTCAAGTTACCTATCCCTCTATTTAAATAGTTATATAGTTCGAATTAATAAATCGCTCGAAAGTATAGTTTAGGGTACTTTTTATAAACATATTAGTAATATTATTATCTCTATTAATCTACTATATTTTATAGAGCTCTTAGTACTTATATAATTATCTTAATACTATAATATTAATTATTAGATATTTCTTTTTAATACTACTAAGTTTTATAAAATATTTATAGAATAAATATAAGTTAGTATAGATAATTATTAAGATATAAAAGAAGTTTTAGTATTTAAAGATCTTCTTAAGTATTATAGTAATAGTATATATAAAATCTATACTAATTACTATAGTATAAATCTCTAAAATAAGTATACTCCTAGTAACTCTTTTATTTTTAGTAGAAGAGTAGTAAATAAAGTTACTATAGAAGTTAAACTAGTTATTACTAATTATTATTTCTTAGCTTAGGATTATCGCGAATTCTAGTTAAGATAAGACGTTAGTATTATTAGCAAAAAAGCTATTAACGAAAATATAGAAGTATACTTTTAAGAAGTTAAGTAATATAAAATTAAAACTATAGTCGAAATACTCGATTTACTACTTAAATCATTTATTCAGAGTAGTAGTATTGTTAGAAAAAAGTTATTACTCTTATATAATATATAAGAGGTCGAATAATACCTTAAGTTAATATATCAAAGTAAAGTTTATTCCCTATATATATTATTCAACATATACCTTCTTAAATACCTTAAGTATAATATAGGTATTGAAGAGTACTAGTTTTTACTTTTAGTATTTTTAGTATAAACGGAAAGCGTCACTATTAAAGCTTAAGATACTTCTATTAAACACTAGAAAAGTAGTTACTATAAGGGTTATCTTCAGCTTTACCTTAAATAAAACTTTTTAGAACTCCTTATCCTCATAATATAAAAAAACAGTATTAAAGAAGCTAAAAGTATTATTAATTTATATACCTATAAAACTAAAATCATTATTTGTATAGTATAAAATAAAGAAATATAAGTTATATATAGATATCTCTATTTATAACTACTCCTTATAATACTTAGAATAAGTTACCTACTAGTAAGTACTAACCTTAGTAAAACTATATAATAGCTTAATAATAATTATCACAAAATCTAGAAAATATTACCCCTTAAAATAAGATAATAAATTAACTATAATATACCTTATAAGCTCTATTTTAGTTTAAGTATAGGCTTAAGTAATATCTCGAAACTATATTATTATACCTTCATACTAGAAGAGAACTAAGACTACAGCTAAAATTAACTATTAACTACTCTATTAGATTATTAGTAATTATATTAATATTTTAAACTTACTATTATCTCTAAAACCCTAAATTACAAAACACAACTTCTTATATATTTCATTAGTATCCTTATTCTTAATCTTATTAATAATATATAACTTAAAGTATTTATAATCTTTACAGAAAACAAAATTAAACTTAATAATCTTAATAATATTATTAACAATAATACTCTTAACTTCCTTTTTAATTAACTCCTTAAATAATAAACCTAGTATTATAATAATGCTTTTTTTATAGAAAATAAGAAAGAGAACTATATCTAACTATTCCTTAACTATAAAGTATACTATAAAACAAAATTTATAGTTAAACCTCTAAACTAAAATAATAACTAACTAGTACTTAAAATTAAAAAATATATAATAGATATTACTAATAACTTAGAAAAGCAAGGAATTATTACTAATAGTAGCAGAGTTATTACTATATATAATAATAATATTTTACAGTATTTGACAAGTATTCTAGAGCTTTTCAGAAATAATAATAGACGAAATCAGGATATTACTATAGAAGTATATATTTCTCGGTAATATTAAGTTTCTAGTAGGGGCTTTAGTATTAAGATCTAAGATATATATAAAAAAAATTACTTATACTTAGTAATATTACTATAAATAGTATTAGTAGGAGTATTTAATTGTTTTTAAAATATAATTTTATAGCTATTATTCGAAACTCTCAAAAGCCTCAAGAGAGTTCAAGAATATATATCTTACTATAAGTAGTAATAAGGCGAAACAGGTTTTACTAACTATATTTCTCTTATTATATATATATAAAAGACTAAAATAAGAAAGCTACTATATATAAGATATTAAGGCTATTATGTATTACTAAAACTATATTAATAATATATTTAGTATAAATATAGTAGATTACCTCTATTTCTTTCTGAATAATATAGGTATAGGTAATAATATCTAGAAAAGGGGGAGAATTATCTATAAAACGTAAATATATACTAAAAACAAGTAATATAAGCATAAGGCTATTTACCCTAGTAGTATTATTAATTGCCTCATATACTACCTACAAAAATACCTCTTAAGTTACTATAGGGATTTTATCACGATAAATCTCGTATATTTAGTAGAGGAAAGTATAGTAATATTCGACTTTACTAATACTATTATACACTTTAATAAGTACTATTTAAACTATTAATCCTATAGCTTTTACTTCTAATCTAAACTCTTCAGATTAAAATATTATTCCTATATTAGTAGTAATGAAATCTAGAAAGCCTTAGTAAGAGTTGATCTAGTATATTTTAAAAGTCTCTTATATTACTTTTACTAAGATATTTAGTAAAAAATAAATAGTATTAAATACTATAGTAGTATTAATAATATAGAGGATAAAATAACTATTAATATAGATAATATCAACAATTACTTTGAAGTTAAACTTGATATTTTCTTATATAGTAAAACAAAAGTAGGAAAAAGTAGTACTATATATCTAGTACTAGTAGTAGTACTACTTAAAAGCCTCAAGGGTATAGTATTTAATGGGATATTTTACCTTAGTAAAAATATTATAAAAATATACTATAACTAAGTATCTGAATTAATAGTAAAATTTCTGTATCTCTAACTCTATAAAATAAATAGAAATAAATATTTTCTCCTTATTAAAAAATATCTATAGATATTTCTATTTTTGAATAATAAATATAACTTTTTTACCCTAGTAAAACTAGTTATATATATCATTAAATATTATACTAAAGTAATCTATATCTATAAAATAGAATAAGAAAAGGGTATTATATAGTATTATATTAAATATAATATTACTAAGTAGTATAAGAATATTAACTATTCTAAGTATTATAAATAAGGTAATATTACTAAAGTAGATTATAATTAGTTTATTTTATAGAAATATAAAAGTTATAGAAAAATTAACTATTTACTAGAAAGATATAAATTAGGAATACCTAGTAGTTAAGAAGCTAGTAATACCTAAGTTAGGTAAGATTCCTTAAAAAATAGTAGATAAGTAATAGCTTTTGAGTATAAAAGTAGATACTAGGGCTATATCTATATTCTTAGTAATCTCGGGGAAAGTAGTATTTATTTTAATAAAAATATATAATACTACTTGATTTTAGAGAAGTCTAGTAATTTTACTTCTATCTATAATAGTAAAATCATTACTAAAATATAATATAAAGAACTATTAAGGGGTATTAGATATTACTAAAATAGTAGGGGTATAATTTTCAAAGTTATATTATATCTAATATTAAGTAATAAGTTCTTTATACCTATTATCTCTTAGAAGTATTTAGAGATTATTATTAAGGTTATTAATACCTTTATATTTAGCGAGAAAAGTCTAATATACTACTAGAGAAAATACTTTTAGATTAGTAGTTAACTTATACCTATTATATAAAGTATACTACTCCTCGAGGGTATACCTTATTAATTAATAACTTATTTTACTATATATATAATACTTCCTATTATTATAGGTATATATAAAAGCGAGGGGAAGGTAATATCTACTCTAAAGTAGTAAAGATTAGTTAGGGGTATAGCTATAACTTTAAATATTACTTTAAGGCGTATTATATATATAGTTAATCTAAAATTGTTCTTTAGGTATATTACTATCGCCTCTAATACTCTAAAAGTATTACGATTTTTAGAGTATTATAGTATTACTTATAGTTAAATATAACTAGTTATAGAGATTCTAAGAAATTAGTATAAAACTAAAAAACGCTAACTAGTATTCTAGTATATTATAGTATATATTTATAAGTTAGTCATAGAAAGCTTTATTAGTATACTAGTTAGCCCTAAATATCTTCTAGAGGTTAGTAAGCTTTATAATAAGTATCTTAAGTATTTCTTTTTTATTCTAATTAGAATTCTTAGCTATTATATTCCTAAGAATAGTATTTTGCTAATTAGAGAGGTAAATCTAGTAAATCTTATTATTTTTGAAATACTTTTTAACTTATTTAGCTATCTAGTTAAAATTAAAGTTTTAGCTAGTATTTATAAAGTTATTAAAGTAAAAATCGAAGGCTCGATTTTTTAGTATAATAGAGAAGACTATAGTTTATATATAATATAATATACTAAGTTTAAAATAATAGTTACGAAAGATATTAACTTGAGTTTCAAGAATATTATATAAGTTTCTACTATATTTTATATTTATATTATATAGTCTTATAAAGTTTATAATATATTTAGTAAATAAGTTCTTAAATAGGGGAATAGGGGAAATATAGAAGTAATATTTAGGAGTAAAATATTATATATTACTATTACCTTAATATACTTCTTACTAGTAAGGGGTCTCTATACTATTCTCCTAGTAGTAGGAGTTTACTATATTATATTACCTAGGGATTAGTAATTTTACTAGTAGTAGTAGAAGTTACGTACTATATATAAATAGTAGATAAAGTAAAGTATCTCGTATAAATAGTAGAAATTACTAAGTATATTATATAAAGCTTTTAGATATTAACTAAACCTTAACTATAAATATTATAGTTTTAGCCTTAGGTTTAATACTATAGGAAAGTATTATAAGGTCTAATATATTAATAAGGTTCTCGAGCTACTCTAGGTTATTTCTAAGGTTATACTTAAAACCCAAGAGATACTTCTTAGGCTTATTAAACTCCTTAATAGTTTAGTATTCGAAATATTTAGATTAGATGAAATAGTATAGTATAAAATAGATCCTTTTACTATTCTTCTTAATTTTTACTTTATAGTTAATAAAATAGCCTTGAAAATACTAGACTATATTATTATTAACAAGTTCTTATATTATTATAAGCAACTTATTAAAATCTATTTTAAAATAATTAAAAAGCTTATACCTATAAACTCTTATATATTTATACTAGTTAATATAAAATACTATAAGAATAATAATATCTTTAGTATTTACTAATATAAGTTTATTATATTCAATCTTAAAAAGTCTCCTAAATAGATTTATATTAATAAATAATTACAAATAGTCCGGGATTATATATTTATTACTTAGGGTTACCTAAACTATTACTTAAGCTATTAATATACTAAGGTTTACTTTAGTATCTAGGTTAAGATATAGTTTAGATATTTTAATAAAGGAGTATAAAGTTTTCAAAAAATAGATAATTTTCGAGAAAAGATAGGAGTTTTAAAATATTATATAAGTCTTTTAAATATAAGAGGTATAAGATACTATAAATCTTATATACTATAATATTTAGTAATATTCTAAAAAATACTATATTTACTAAATTCTTCTTAGTATATACTAAAAAGTATTATATATATTTTTAATATTTTATAGAGTACAATTAGTATATTAATTTAGAAGTACTTTATTAGGGATAAAGGTAAAGTAATATCTCTAAAGTATCTAAGTTAATACTTATAATCTCTCGCTTTACTTAGGATTTTTAGGTAAAAGTGATAATTACTTCTTTTTATATAAAAAGTTTACTAATCTATAATATAGTCGTAATAGATAAGTTAACTACTAATTAGTATTAGTTTATCTAGAAAGTAACGTATATTATATATAGTTTTATTATATAAATATAAAAAGGTCTAGTATTTATTATTATTATTATTATATTATATACTTATATATAAATATATAGAATTCTAGATCTATAGTATAGTACTACTACTATAGTACTTAGCTATAACTAGTAACAAGTATTACTATAGAAATATAAAAACATATAGCTATATACACCCTATACCTATAAGACATATAAATATATATACCAAATACGCATAGAGGCGTACGCGCCTCAGGCGTTAACGTATACTTTATAGCAAAGCATTACCAATAATAAGTTTAAATTATAGCTTTAATAACTTATTAAAAAGAACCCTAATTATTAGAATATTCAAAAAAGATTGATATTTAGAAAAACATTATTGATTATAGAAAAGTAACTATAAAATCCCTAGTTAAAATAATTACTATAATATATTATTACTAATCTATAGTTAAATAAATTATTACTAGGTTTTAGATAAGAGGTTAGAGAAACTAGATTTTCTGAAATATTAGCAACTTATAGAACCCCCTAACTAGACCTAAAAAGCCTAAGTAATACTCTTCTACTTTAATCTTTTCTTAGTAAAATAACTTTCCCTCTTATTTCTCCTATAAAACCTCATTAACTTCAAATACTAACTCTATTACTTTTTTTATTAGATTATTATTTATATTTAAAACAGAACCTAAGAATCCTTAGAAAACTAATAAATCCCTAAAGAATAACCTAGATAAGTACTAAATTAAAAATAAAATAGATTTATGAAGAAATTTCCCCTATTAATAAAATAATAAGAATAATATTTTACTCTCTATTAAGAATTATAGTAAATTTATATTAGAAATCACAAAATACTAAGAAATAACAAAGAATATTTAAATAGTAAGAGAAATACTTTTAAATCTAAATCTAATATAGTAATAAACTTAACAACTTCTAGTATTATTTCTAGAGCTACTTTTTAATCTACTTTTTAATCTACTTCCTAATTTACCTACTAATCTATTTTCTTCTTTGTCTCTAAATCTAAATCATTATTAGAGACCTTTAGCTATGCTTTACTAAATATATAAAATACTATAGCTAGTAAGAAAAAGAAATAAGTAGAAGACTAAATACCTATCAGCATTACTACTAAAACTACTACTAAAATTACTAGTAATAATAGAAAAAAAGAGTAATTTAAATCTTAACCTACTAAATAAACTATGTCAAGAATTACTATAGAATTATAAATTGAAACTAAAAACAATTCAGATTTTATAATTTTCCTAATAGATACAATTTCTCTAGAAGGTTCTATAAAAATACTGAAAGAATCTATGTTAATATTGAATAATTCGTTAAAACAGTAAAACTTTATATAGATAACTCTAATTATTATTAGTTAGTTATTATTAAGAATATACTATAATATTTCTATAGAACTACCTATAATTAATATATAACAGATCTAATTAATAAATAATAACTAGTTTTTTAATATTACTAGTATAGACTAGAGAACTAGGTTACTTTTTAAGAGTAAAATTTAAAGTATCTATTTAAGGTACTAAATAGAAACTTAAAGAAGTATTCTATATTATAGATAATATCCATAATAAACTAGATTTATAGATATTTACTACTAAGGTTATAAGTCTTATGAAGTAAGTTTAATAATAGAAATCAGAAATCCTTAGAATTATCTATAATAAATTAGATTTAATTCTTATAATAAGAATTCTAAGACCTATACTAGGTATAGAAAGAGACTAATAGATTAAACTCCTAGTAGAATAATAAGATAAAGAAGTGAGAAATATAACATCTAGAAAATAGAAAAACCTAAGAAGAAAACTCATATGAAAATAATAAACTAAACCTTAAAATACTAAAGGTTAAACTAATACATCTACGAATTAACTATATAAAGTATACTCTAGCTTATTAAATTGGTTTTTAAACCTAACCTATTTTAATTAACTATACTATATAGTTAAAAAGATATCTTACTATATTAATTAGTTCAAAAATAAATTTTCTAGTAACACAGAATTCCTTTCTATAAATAAGAAATAAAACAAACCTATAAGAAAATATAATGCATCTAAAGAAAAAGGTTAAAATACTAAGACAGGAAAAGTTTTTTATAACTAATATTTTAAACTAGATCTAACTAACAAACCTAGTTTTAAAACTTCGTTAATATTTAAACAACTAACTTAAATAGCTAAATTAACTAAAAAGTTAAAAGAGATATAGAAAAACCTAGTAGTAATATAATATTTATAATATAGATAATAATTATAAACTATCCTTAAATTCTAATAATAATACTCTAAAGTCTATCATAGAAAATATTAACTTTATGTCTAATAAATATATACTAGATAATTACTAGGGATTACTAGAATATTAAGATATTTCTTTATTTCTATAAGATATCTATTAGTTTATCCGTAAGGGATAATCGTATATTATATATAATCTCGTTATATAGGTATAAAAAGGTTCTAGTATTTATTATTATTATTACTATATTACATAGCTATATATATAAGTATATAAAGCGCTAGATCTATAATATAGTAGTTACTTACTCATTACTATAATATAAAACTATAGCTAGTAATAGGTATTATTAGTAAGATACAAAAGTATATAGCTATATATACTATATATATATAGAGGTATATAGTTATATATACTATATATCTAGAGGTATATATACTATATATAGTAGCGTATATTATATATAATTAGGGGGTAAAATCTAGTATATATTTTATATAACTAAATATAGCTAAACGCGTTACGCGAAACTTTATTTTAAGCGGTTTAAGTAAAGCGAAACTTGGTAGAGATAGTATTATAGCCGAGGTTTCTCCTACCGAAAACTCTACTACTTAAGCGTATTATTCCTAATATACCTTTCTAGCCTCAAAAGCTTTACTTATAAACTAGCTTTTCGAATAATACTATTAAATATTCTATTTATATCTCATAAGAAGCTCTTTTAATACCCTATTACTTTTATTAAACCTCTACCCCTATAATAGGAAAAGTAATATTATTTTTAGGTTATTTAAGTATCTCTTATTTACTAGGGGGTACTTTAGGTATAAAGTTTCTAATACCCCTAATATCCTAAACTTCCTCTTCTTATTATAATTTCAAGTAGTTTAACTAGTCTATTATATTAATCTAAATAATAAAAACGCTAAACTAGTAATTTTA
>RYZW01000869.1:0-18489 GCA_004367215.1 Colletotrichum trifolii | reverse complement strand
GAGTTATTAGTTATTTATTATTTATAAAAAGGTTAATATGGGGTAGGTATACTAGCTACTATAGCTACGAGGGGTTTAGCCCTAGATTAACTAGGGGTTAGCTATAGTAGTTAGTAAGAGGGTAGGAAAGCTAAAGTTATACTTTAAGGGGTAATATATCTACTAATAGTCGTAGTAGAGAGCAAGATATTAGCCCCTCTTATTTTTTATTTATATTTTATAAGAAGTTTTTTTATTACTTTATTACTTCTATTAAACTTCTACTTTTATATTAAGAAGAATAGTACTATTTTTAAGTTATTTAGGTATTTCTTATTTACTAGGGAATACTTTAAATACTTCTATATTTCTAGTATTGTGTTAGGCTAGGTTTATATTAAGTAATAGGATCTCTTAATAGGTATATATACTATGCTATATAACTATTTAAACTTGTTTTCGCCTTACTTGGCTGTAGCTTTATACTTATATTTAAGCTTCATGCTACTAGAATATCTATTATTCTAGTAGCTAAAACTAGTATATAAGGGTTCTAGTACCTCTTTAGTATCCCTTTTCTCTATAGTAGTTTAATATAATTTCTTTTCTAGGAGGTATTATTTTTAGGATTTAATTACTAGGATATTAGTATAGGTTAGCGGCTTTCTACTAATTCCCTAGTATTTTTCTTAGTTAGGATTTAGGTATTTATTCTAGGTTCTATATCTTAGCTTCCTAATATTAGGTCCTAGTTCATATTAGTTTCTCAAGATATACTCTAATTATAGTTATATTTTAGTTAATTTAAAGTCCTTATATAAAGTAGCTAGTTTTCCGTAGCTATAGATATACTAGAAGGGTTTCTTCCTTACCTTCAGTTATAGGGATTTATATATCTACTATAATTATAATCGCTCTTCTCTTGTAGAAGCTATACTAGGTTTCCCCTAGTAGTAATTTATAAGTTCCTTATTTTTACTTATTCTATAGAATACTATTTTTACTAGTTAGGTTTAGGTTATATATGTTTTGTGATTCTTTTAGTTCTAGAGACTAATATTATTTTCTTTACTATTCCTATTATTTCCTCCTAGTAACTTATAGGTAACTATTTCATTATCGATTTTGCTATCTTTCACTTTAAAAAAACCTTTAATTATTTTTAATTAAGGAAACGTTTTTTCTATTATTCGAATTTTTGATTTTATGTATAAGTTAACTTTATTTTCTGTTTTATTAATAATTCTATTTCTAGGTTATTAAAAATAATAATAATAATAATATCATATTTGCCCCTACTGTTTCCTTTACCTCTTTTCCCCCTATTTTTGCTCTTTTCCTATTATATCCCTTTGTTTCTATTTCTACTAGAAAGGGAGCTACTACTACGAAGAAAAGAGTTACTAAAGTATTATATACTTATATATAGGTGAATAATAATTATATAATAATAATAACCTTAAATGCTTTATCTCCTACTACTACTATTTCTGTTTTATAGTAGCTTAGAAGCTTTTAAGTATTACTTTACTATTCCCTATTTATAGTAAAATTACTAATATGTCCAACTATTTTCTTTTTTCTGTTTCTGCATTTATTTTAGATACTAGTAATAAGTATTATTATTATACTACTATATATAGTAAAGAGTATTTTCTAGTATACCTCTATTCCTCCTCTTGTAAGCTACTCTTATAACTATGGAGTATTTCCTAATATATCCCTAGGTTACTCGTGTTACTATTTCTATAGCTTTCGTTTTCTATTATCTTTTTAAGGAGTTTTCGGCTAAGTTTAACCCTACTATTATTACTTATAACTATAAAGTAAATTAGCTATTTTTAATTCCTAGTACCTCTTTACTAATTACTAGTATAGGAAGAATTTAAGAAAGCTTAGATTATAGCTAGGAAAGCTTTCTAGGTTAAAGATTCTTATATTGATAAGTCTAATACTAAATATAAAACTAAGGATAAGGAATTAAGTAGATAACCCGTAAATACTAACTCATAGCTACTAAAGCTATAGCTATTACTATTTTATAGTATAACTAGCCTTTGAAATAAAGTCTAAAAGTTATTATTACTTTCTAGTAAGTATAAGAAGTATAAACCTATACCATCTAGATATAGATTACTTTTTTTACAGGTCTCTCTATTACTTTTTTAGAGTAGTTATTAATTTATTCCTATATTATAAGTATTCTTTTACTTTTCTATTACTTTTCTAGTAACTTTTTCTTACTAATAGTATTTTTATAATATACTAATATTTTTGATTTTTATTCTTTAACCCTTAAGGCTAATGAATAAACTAATAATAATAAGTAAAATAACGAGGAAAGTAATAATAGTAATAATAATAATAATAAATAATCTAATACTTCTCTAGTTTTCCCCTTCTCCTCCCCTATTACCCTAAATATTTTTCTTTTTTCAGGGATAAATTACTATCTTTTTACTATATTTTTTATTTAACTTTTAAGTTAATATAAGTTTCCTAGCCCTTATTACTGATAACCTATATCTACTACTTCTTTTATAATTTACTAGTAATATCTAAGAGATTTTCTTTATACTCTAATTTTAACTTTAATAATATATCTTAGTAAGATTCTTACGAATTCTCTTCTACTTTATACTTTTTCTACTTAACTAAAGACTGATAGTTCCTTTATAGCTTTTTATAGTCTACTATATAATTAATTTCGTAAATATTATCTCCTAAGTCTTTAATAGGGACTACTTAAAGCTCTAGTAAATTACTTTTATATTTTTCTAATTATAATAAAGAGAAAATATTATGAATCCTATACTTCTTATTTAAATCAAGCTTAAATACTTAACTTCTATTAACTATTTATATTACCCTAAATAGCTTTAAGTATTTATTAGATAGCTTTTAGCTAATTATTGTTGCTGAATATGTTTCATAGATAGTAATATATAATTACTAATTTTGAAGTCTAATTACTTTCTTCTTTTATTATATTACTTTATATAAGTTTTATTCGTTTCTTCTAGTAAGATTCTTAGTTATTATTAATATAACTAGAAGTATCTTACCCTCTTCTCTACTATAAGAATAGTTCTAGGTTTAACGTTTTTAGGAGAATTATTGAAAAGTCCCCTTAATAAGTAACCTATCAAAGTATCTACTAGTATAACCTTAATAATACTATAAACTAAAATATTATAAATAAATTCAGTTATAGGTAATTGTTTTACCTAATTATCTTAGTTAAAGTTAATATCTACTCTTAGGAAATACTCTATATTTTAGTTTTACTATTCTATTTAATTATTCGTTGATAGATAATATACTATACCTAGTTCCCTTCTTAATAACTAGTAAGTAAGTAACTAAAGCCTAAAATTTACTTATAAACAGTAAATTCCTATTAGATATAATAGTCTGAAGAATTCTATATTTCAAGAAACCATTATTTACTAGTAAAGCTACTAGCGTATCTATTATTAAGAATTCTTTTATAAGTAGATAGAGTGTATATTTTATAAATCAATTTACTACTACTAATATACTATTATAGGTTTTCCTTAAAAATCTAATAGACTTAGGTAATTTAGTAATAAGATCAATAACTAGCTAAATACTTCTTTTATTACTTCTATATAATCTTCTTTAGTTTTAGTAAATATTACAATATTATCTAAGTAAACGATATATATAATATCTACGAAACCTACTAAAACGTTATTAATATATACTTAGAAAGTTACTAGGGTATTTACTAATCCGAATAGTAATACGTAATATTTAAAATACCTATACTACATTTAATATACTATCTTCTACTTATCTCCTAATTATATATAGACCTAGTAGTATATATTTTTCAGATCTCGTTTAGTAAATTACGAGGTATTTCCTAAATAATTTAAAATCTCGCTAATAAGTAGTAATAGTATGTGGTTTTTAATAGTAACGTTGTTTAGTTCCCTATAATCTATATATAACTTTAACTTATTTTTCTTCTTAAGAATAAATAGAATTAGTACCCCTATAAAACTCCTTAATACTTTAATCTATCCCTTTTCTAGAGCTAATATAAGATATTACTCTAATTCTTCGAATTTTTCTTCTATAAAGGGATAAATAAGGCTTTATAGGAGCTCTTTACTTTCTTCTAGTTCTATAGTATATATATAAGTACTTTTTTCTACAAAGATACTAGCTTTTTTCCGTTGAAACTATAAGCTTACTCTTAGTATTCTAGTAGTAATTAGTTAATATTTTCTTTTTTTTATTTAGATCTTATCCGGGTCATTACTGGGCGGCTTATTACTCCCTTTCTATAAATATTGATATAGCTGAGATTACTAATATATATTTAGATTACTTCTTAGTTTTATTAATTACTTTAGTTTATATACTAGTTTGAGGTTAGTAATAGCTAAATGATAAGTTTAACTTAGAGGTTTCTATTTGGGGTTAGGTTTTACTTCTTTTACTTAGAAGATTCTTAAGATTATATTATATTTATTAGTATTACTAACTTGAAATATATAAGATTCTATTTGTATTATGTTAAAGTTATCCATAATCTTCGTAACTATAATCTATATTTTATATTTAAGTATTACTTTTCCCTAGAAACCTAATATATTTAATTCTAAGTTAATTTTACTAGGTTAGTATTATATAATATTTTCTAGCCTAGGATATTCTTATTAGTTTCTAGGTTAATAAGTATTTTTCTTTTCTTCTAGTTTTTCCCTATATAGAGTAATATCTTTATTTTAAAGCATTAGTAGGACCCCGGATCTTATAAGATATGAATAGTTTAAGTTTTTATTACTATAGTATTATAGTTTTTTCTAGTACATTTAGGTTTTTTATAGAAATAGTAGGTATTTTTACTATATTAGTAAGCTATATAGTTTATCTTCTTATAAATATAATATTTAAGTAATCCCTAAGAGGTAGTAGTCTAAGGTTATAGGGTTTTTTCTGTTTCAATTTCTAGTAAGGGAATAATTATAAGAGATAGTTCCCTTAATTGATTTTTTCTAGTTATTTCTTAAGTTAGGATAACTATCTATATATTTAATAGTATACGGCTCTTCTGCTCTGGGGTTTTAAAAGTAGATTCTGTTATAGTAAATTTACCTAGGGATTTTTTAACTATTTCTACTTATTTAGCTATATAGTTAAGTTCTTGTTATGTAGTTAGGAAGTTCCTAGTTATAATTTTATATCTTAATTTAGGTAATAAGTAGTTAATAATATTAATAACTCGGGTTTTTTCTAGTTAGGTATAAGGGTATTTTATTTTGATAGTTTTGTATATGGTTATGAATTATTAGTAGAACTAATTAACTTTTTAGTAAATTATATTTAGTTTAGCTGTTGTTGTAATAGCCTAAGTGTTATTATTATTTATGCTAGACCTTAGCTATTCTTCTATTATTATTTAGGTAATTTGTTTTATCTTACTATTATATATAGTAGTAATATATTTGATTTACTAGAAGGTTACGATACTGTCTAGATATAAGCCTGCGTATAAGATTCTATTCTTATTTATAGTAAAGTTTTTTTCGATCATAATAAACTGTCTTTTTAGTTTGAATAGGAAATTATTAAGGTTTAATCAGCTACCCCTTTAATATTTGATAGGGGTTAGTTGCTTGACTAAAAGGTCTTCTTTTTATCTTTTGGGGTCGAGTATAGAAGTAGTTAACTTTCTAGTACTTTTCTTTTCTAGATTATTTCTTTTCTTTAATATTACTAATTTTTCTAATTTCTATTTTCTTTATTTCTTTTATTTTCTCTTCGATTAATTAGTCTAAGTTAGTTTTGGAAAAATTACTATTATTCTAGAAGGGTAGTAGTTTTCTTAGGTTATTAATATTATTATTAGTTACTATAGGAGTCAGTTCCTCTATTAAGTTAAACTTAGCTTTCTAAGTTACTTAAATAGTAAGTTTCTAATATAGTACTATTATAGTCTTACTAGTTAGTATACTTAAAAGTATATAGAAGTTTGAAGATATTAGGCTAGGTTTATATTAAGTAATAGGATTTCTTAATAGGCGTATATTATATTATATAATTAGTTGAACTTATTTTTCCCTTTACTTAACTATAGCTCTATACTAATATTTAAGCCTCGTAGTACTAATATTTTTATTATTCTAGGAGCTAAATATAAGAGTATAGCTAAAAGCCTCGACTAGAAAAGGTTTAGATATATAAATAAAGTCTATATTACTATATAGACTATTATTTAAAAGATCTAAGTTATTATACTTCTACTAAAAACTCTTCTAGTATTTAGCTAGCTAATTACTAAGTATATTATATAATCTATTTATTATATTCTTATAACTATCCCCCCTCTGAGAACCTTAATCCCCAAAACTATGATTATATACTCCTAATATATATCGTAAAGCCTGTATTATATTACTTACTATTTATTATATATAATACCTCTTTTAATACTAGTAAATATTTCGTTATAATACTATGATCTATTTTATCGACCCTTTATAATATAAATAATAAAACTTATTCTTACTAATAGTATTACTAGGTTTTTATCTAGTCTTTCTATTACTTATAAATATATTCGCTATTATTCCGGTAATATATTAATACTTTTAATCTCGTAGTTTTATTTATGAGGAATAGGTTTTCGAAATCTACTATAATCCCCTATAAGATTTTATTATATACTTAGTAAATATTATTTATTCTCTTCTATATATATTTTATTATTTTCCTATTTTTCCGTTTTATAGTATCTTATTCTTAGATACTTTTTTATATTTACTATTTAACTTATTACTATTTCTCTCCTTTATATATATCGTTCCTTTATCTTTCTTTTCTTCTTTATTATCTTTATACTATATATTCTATGAAAATACTATAGATTACTTCTATTATTACTATACTTTATTCCTTTATTTATAATAGAGATAAGATTACTAATAAAAGCTTTCTTTAGTTTTAACTTGGTAATTATTTACCTTACTTTTACTATTTTTCTTTACTTTATTTTAATACTAAAAAACTTTTCTATATCATGAGTAATTATTCAATGAAATATATTGTTTATAAAAAGAATAAATACAAGTATCATAATATAAATTATCTTTTTACTATCCTTTTACTATTTATTATGAGTATTTAATAGTTTAAATTCTATTTAAGTTATATAGTACTACCTAAGTAACCTAGAACTAAACTATTATCTATTACTAGATATTTAAGTAAAAAGAGATAATTTTTAAATATAAAAGTAAACTATTCTATATATTTACTAAGCTATTAGTAAAGTAGTAGAACATAGGTAAAATTATTTATAATTCCCCTCAAAAAATATTAAAAAGAAGATAGTTATAGACTAATTTCTTTTCTAAGAAATATCTTCTATTTATAAATACTCATATCGTATATATATTCTTATTATAAATTACTATAGACTTGCTATATTATCGTTACTAATTAATTAAATAGATTAATATTTTAGAAAATAAATCTAAAGTTACCTACTATCTATCTATTATATAACCTATTTATGTTTAGAATAATAATCCTACTACTACTCTAGAAGAAATATTACTTTATTTCTTTAATAATGTTTATTATATTTTATTATTAAAAAATACTAAAACTCCTTTTATTACAAGAATTCCTCGATTTAACAATAACGTTTACTATTATATTACTAAATATTCAGAGTATAATATATTTTTATATCCTATTACTATTACTAGTAGTTACCTTATTCCTCATAATTCTAATATTACTATACCTTGCTAAATATATATCCTAAATTTACTATTCTTTTCTAAAGATAGTAAGAAAAATAATAATAATAATACTAATAATAATAAGAGCGAAAAATCTAAAGTCATAGAAATCTTTTAATAAGCTCTTTACTTCATTACTAGTAAGAGTAATTTATCTATACTTATTAATTATATTCTATCTTCTAAAGTCTACTTAGTAAGTCCTTAGTATTATTCTTCTCCTAATAATATCGAGGAAAATGAAGAAGAAGAAGAAGATAAAGGGGATAAGGAACCTTTTATTAAAAAATACAAAATTCGTAATAATTTTATATCCATTCCTATTACTTCTATATCTAGTAGCTACTAGCCTATGATCTAAAATTCTACTATTCCCTAAAAAACTATATTAACTAAGAAAGCTATTCTTATTAAAAGAGCTCTTATCGCTAAAGAAAAACTACTATATTTATAATACTTATTATAATTCTAATATTTATGCCTATTATATTTATAATACCTATTATACTTATAGTATTTATTACTCCTACTATTTTTATAGAAGGAAATCGGGGATATTTTCGTAAGAATACGCCTAAGCCTTGAATATAATAATTATTTTATTTCATATATATTTACTAAGTTATTACTAAAGTATACTAGTCTTTCTAATTTGGGGATATACCTTTTAGAATAATATTCGAGTTATTTCAGTAGTTAATAAGATTATTTCTTCTTTTTCTCTAAGATATAGTTACTAAACTATTAGTATTAATAATAAACTAATTATCCTATTTGCTACAATACCTAATTATTTATTTTTCGAATTTTTAAATAGTTTCTTATATATTATTTAGGTTAATTATAGTTTCTTATATATTATACTCTATAAGCTATTTAACTTATTTTATGAAGAAATATCTATTATTATTATTTTATTTTGTTATAATTTCCTCTATTTCTTACTCCATAGGGTTATTTCTTAGCTTAAGAAAAATAACCTAACTATTAGTATCTTTTTGCTACTCTATTTATAGTTTAAGTAAAGAAATAAAGAATATGTTATATATCTAGTAGTATTATTCTGGTAAATATACTTTATATACTTATTCTTCTATTTTCTTTAGTAATTAAAACTTTAATATATTTTAACGGGGGTATAATTGTCCACGATAATAGGTAATTTCATTACCGTTTTAATCAGTTATAAGCTAGCATTGGCACGAATGCTGTTACCGGGTAAAATTTATAGATAAATCTATATATAGGGTAAAGAGCTTAGATACTATTCCAGGTACAGAGCAAAAGTAACCAAATTAATATATTTTAATATTAATTTCTTATATTTAAATCTAAAATCCTTTATTGAAAACTTAATAACTATTCTCTAATTATATACTTATAATTAATATCTTAAGTTATATATCTTTACTTAACTTTCAATTACTTTTTACTAATATTCCGCTATCTAGTAATATATCTTGCTAATATAAGTAACTTATTCTATAATACCTTATACTATTAAGTCTGTTTTAGTTATATATTTGACTATTCTTAAATAAAACCTATATAGCTTTTCTATTAGTAAATATTTAGTAATACTATATCTATTCTTAGTATATATAAATATAGTTTCCCTAAACTATATTACTTAGATAATAAATTAACTACTAGTAAATACTTTAAAATAATATTCTAATATCTAGTATATTTATTCTATTTGAATATTTATCTATAAGTAGTATACTATCAATAGCTATTATTGAATTAGCTATTCTAGTATAAATTACTTTTGAAATTAATTAGTAAAAAGTCTATCCCTATTACTACTAATTTGTTCTAGAATACTAAACTAGTGTTCTACTTCCTTATAAAATATTACTACTAAGTCTATAGCTATTATTAATTTTATTATTAAATAAAACATTACGAATTTTGTAAACTTATTTATAATTACTAGGATAGTATTATATATACTACTATTTCTATATATACTTTCTAGTTATCTTATAATAAAATTTATACTAATTTCTTGAAATAATCCTACTAAAATAAGTAGAAATTATAATTAATTATATAATTAATATTTTAGTATTTTAATTTCTTAGTAGATTAAATATAATATTATATAATCCTATATATCTATAGTTATATTACTCCAATAGAAGTTTTCTTTTATAAAATTATAAGTTTTATTAGTATTTATATAACTTGTTTTACTTTTATTATAATGTAGATAAATAATTCTATATTTTAGAGATTCTGTATTAAATATAACTAATCTTCTTTAAAAGAAGAATATCCCTTCTATATTTACTAAGTATTCTTTCTATTTACTAACTACTCTCTAAACCTTCTCTATATATATCTAATAACTCTTATTATAAATCTATAGGTTTTTAATAACTTATTTAATATCTTTAGAATTCCCTATAAAATATGTTATTTTATTTTTTACAAAACCTTTTATTACTAAATATAAAATATTATTAGGGGTAGGTCACGTGATCTATCTCTATTATATACTAGCTTTAGCCCTTATAGCTATTAGGCTAGCCCTCTTACCTACTATAAGAATAGAAAGCTTCTCTTTTTCT
Source organism: Colletotrichum trifolii (assembly GCA_004367215.1). NCBI lineage: Eukaryota > Fungi > Ascomycota > Sordariomycetes > Glomerellales > Glomerellaceae > Colletotrichum > Colletotrichum trifolii. Next base: position 8,150 of record RYZW01000869.1, on the reverse strand, counting down.
AGATATTACTAATACTATAAGTATTACTTTACTTTTACCCTCTTACCCAGAAGCGTTACAGGTTATAAGCCTAGACTAAGCTTCTACTATTACTTATAGTAAAGCTAGTATCTTATCCTTTCTTTTCTTTTAAATAATAATCGAAAATACCCCTACTTTATAATTAACGTATACCCCGTATTCGTATATTATGCTAGAACCCTTATATGATAAAACAAAATAATAAAAATCATCATAATAAGTAATATACCTAGCTACTATATAGTAGCCTTAATAATCCCCAAGCTTAAAGAAAAATCAAACTAGTCCTTATAACTAGTACTTATTAATACTACCTTTAAGGCTAATTAAGTTAAAACGTATATTAATACTAATATCACTAAACCTACTACTTAGACCTTAGTTTATATAGTATAGGAGAATGAAAAAGATATTATTTATAGTTTCCTTGTTATATTATATAATATATTAATGAATAAATAACTTAATATCAGATAATAAAATAATAGTAATCTATATACTTTTATAGAAGTATTATAGAAGTATATCCCTAAAATCTCTAAAGATATTCTTAATACCTTTATTAATAAGTTTACTAAAAACAATACTTATAATTATGAGAATGTTTATAATATTTCTAAATATATATAGTATTTATATATTTATATTATAAGCTTCTATAGCTAGAACTCTAATTAGTTCTAAGTTATCATATTCCTTAACTATTTTAAAATTAAATTCCCTAATACTTATAAGTATTATATTAATAATAATAAAATACTTATATAAACTAATATTATGAAAACTATCCATGCCTTTACCTAAAATAAAGAATAAAAGATAGGGTTTACTTTATACTATAAAATAACTATTATAATTACTATTATATTTATTACTATACCTAAAAAGAAAGATAGTGAATATCTTTATTATAAGAAACGTTATCTAACCTCAAAATACTAGACTACTTATTTAACTTTATCCCTACTAATTATAAGTATTATAAGTAATTTATAGCTTCCGTAGTAAAGTATATATGTGGCAAGGATTATGCTGAAGTATGTATATCTATATTATTATTGGTATTCGTTAAAGGTATTATAGGTATTGTTAGTTGCTCTACTATTACTAGTTTCGCTTTTTGAAAGTTATTAATAACACTTAAAGCTATATATACTGTTATTAATAGTAAGGCTATTTTAAGCTCTAATATTATTGTTGACTTAGGTTACTCTAATTTAGTTTTGAATAACCTTATTTTCTTTATATTTTATACTATATATAATAATCTCTAGCTTTTTACTACTACTAATAGTAAATTAGTTAGACTTAAAGGAATAAATATAGTTTTTTTAAGTAAAAGATCTTATTAATACTTCTAAGATAATTCAGTAGACTATTAAAGATATTAAATATAGCTTTCTTAGTTCTACTAACTTTTTTAGTTTTAGTAGACTTTAAAAAAAGTTAGATTAAGTATAATAATAATACTATAAGCTTTATTAATACTTACTCATATTAAAGCTTCACTAAAATCTAGTAGGTAAATAAGATATATATTATTAGTACTATTAATAATACTACTATTCCTATAAATACTACTTTTAGTTTTACTAGAATTAGAATAAAAGCTTACCCTATACTTAAGATAATATATTATTGTTTTATCTATACCTGTCTTTTAAGAGTTATCGAAACCTACTATTATATAGGTATTTGATTTCTTTAGGAGAAGATTAACTCTTTTTATAATAAAGTATACTATTTTATTAAATCTATTGAAATTATTAGCTATAATACTTTTCTCTTTCTACTTAAGTAAATAAAGAGATTTATCTTAATCTTGTTAAAGTTAAACTACTATCTATTACAAGTAAGAAATATACTTTTTATCTCCTCGATTACTATAATAAATATTACTAACTCGTTTTACTTAGTAGTTATTATTATAAAGCAATACTTAAAGCTATTAGGAAATTCAATAATACTTTTACTAATATAACTATATTAACTATAAAAAGTGAAATATATAATAATACTCTAGAGCTTAAAAAATACTAAGAAACCCCTATTTTACAAGTACTTAGCTTAACCCTACTATTACTTATATGTTATCTATAAATAAAACGATCGAATTTACTAGCTAGATTATTATTAAAATTACCCGTATTATACTTATCAATAATAGTATACCTAAGGAGCTATAGGATTATACTTTTAATATTACTATTTAGATCTTTAATTTCTTATTATAAGTTAATAAAAGTAGACTTAGCTTTTATAAAATTATAGTAGAAGAGTTAAACCTAGCTAAAAAATATGAGCTTCTATATATTAAGTATATCTAAATATTTAGATATATTACTTATATTTACAAAAAGGGAGGTAAGCGCTTTCCTCGTATAGCTAAGATAGAAGTATATACTATAAAAAACTTTCTCATTAGCTATAACTTTTTATATAGCTATATCTACTATATTTATATCCATAATATAAAGAAAATTCTTTGCTGCCGTGATATTTACTTTTATCAGAACCTTTTTTTGTTATATTTCTTTAGAGATATTACTAGATAAGGTAATATTAATTATAATATTCTATTTAACGAACATAACCTTTAAATCTAATACCTTAACTAAATCCTAGATTCGAATACTACCATTAAAAACTCTTTATTAAAAGAAAGAAATATCGCTTGAGAGGTATATTAAACTAATCATACCTATACTATAAAATATATAACTTTATTACTAGAGCGTCTATGTTTATTAACTATTATATAATAATAACCTACTACTAATACTATAGATAATAAAGGTAATAATAACTTTATAGATACTATTTAGAGATAGAAATTAGATTATCTTAATCCTAATATTAATCTACTAATAATAATATTACTTAATACCTCTATAATCTCTACTATAAAATATCCTTATTATATTACTATAATTAAGCTACTAAGCTACTGTTATGAAACCTATAGCCTTTACTTTTATAATAAGAAAACCTATTCCATTATTGATATTTATATTAATTTAGAAAACCTAATTACTATTACCCCTCTCGATACTATAATACTATCAAAAGTTCTTCTACTAGGATATACTATTTTACATACTATTAAAGAAGTAAAAGAAAGCTTTTTTTAGCTCTCCTACTGGAAGCCTATATATAATACTAAGATAAAATAGATAATTAATAAAGAAGCCTTCTACTTTATTAATAAACTCTTTAATACTAAAACCTTTCTAAGTATATAAGTTTTTGATATTAAGAATAATATTTTAAATAATATTATAAGATTTAAGGCTTAATAGGTTATTTATAGTAATTACGAAAAAGGCGATTAATCTTCTTAGGAGGTCTACGCTACTATAGTAACTACTACTATTATATACTTCTTTTTTGCTATTATTATATCCTACTATCTCTTATATGAAATATATAATTTTAATACTACCTTCTTTACTATTTCTATTTCTTATAATATATAAGTTTATATTTATTAACCTATAAATTATTCTAATAGTATAAATAAAATTTAATTACTTTATAAAACTATAAGGATATAACGAATATACTATATAGTATACCTAGTAACTAGCTAGCTAGGTATTAGAAGAGTTTTTAGTAGAAAGATTATAACTTAGATCTTTTAAGTAATAGTCTATATAGTAATATAGATTTTACTTATATATGTAAACTTTTCTTAGTCGAGGTTTTTAGCTATACTTTTATAATTCTATTACTTCTACTTAATCTTTTAAGTAATTAGTATAAGTAAAGATATTAAGTAGTAATTAATATTATAGAAAGTAATTATATTATAAGTATAGACCTAATACAAGCTTTAATAAACTTTAATAATTAATACTTTACTTAGTAGAAATATATAATAAAACTACTTTTATTATACTATATTATTACTAAAGATTAAATAAATAAAGTAATAATAATAATAAGATAATTACTTTAGAAGAGGATAATCCTAAAAAGAAATACTTCTTATATATTACTTAAGATAATATAGGGTTTAGTATTAATATAAGCTTTTACTAATAGTATATTAAGGAATTCGAGAAAAGAGAGTTATTAAAAAATTTAATATAAGATATATTTTATAAGTAGGAATATTTATTCTTTAATATAAGAGGAAAAAATAGAGTAATTTCTACTATACGTTTAAGAGCTAAATAGTTATTAGGTTTTTAATAATTAATATTTAGATTTAATAAGTTATCCTAAGTATTATCCTAGATACTATTCCTACTCAGATTAGATATAGTAAATATTATAGGTAAAATACTTAAAACTATATAGTCCTAGATAGTAATATATTAAGAGTAAATATAAAAGAAATAGGAAGCTTATAAGGAGTAGATTATAGCTTTTATCTAATAACTAGCTAAATAATTAGAAGTATTTAAACTATTTAAAAGTTAAGAAAAACTACTTTTATATAATTATAGAATAATAAGGGAGGAGTTTATAGTTAAATAAATTAATAACTAGATTACTACTATTAAAAATAGCTACTAGACTTAACTAAGTAATATAATTAACTAATAGATCTAGTAGGTATTTATAAAACTAGTATTTTAATTCTAGATAGAATAGAAAAATTATAAAGCTAATTTAGAGGATAAACCTATCTAAGCTAACTTTATTATATTTATTTACTAATAATATATTAATTCAGAGATATAAGAAAAGTTATATAAATAGAAACTTAAAAAAGTATAATAAAGAGAATACTAGTTATTTATATAGTATTATATTAAGTAATTAGTACTATACTAGAACCTAGGTATACCTAGATTTAATTAGAATAAAAAAGAAGCTTTTATCTATTTCTATTACTTATATTTTAGTTTAAAGAAAAAGATAGAGAGATTTAATATTTTTATCCTAAAAGCTAGAGATATTATAATAGAGGTTAAAAGATTATAGGAATTCTAATAGTATTATACTAGCGAATTAATATAAGATAAGGGGTATAAGTAAACTTATATAGGCTTATAGCTATTCTAGTTACTACTACTTTTAAGGGGGATAAGCTAAATAGGTTTATTAATTCTATTAATACTAAGTAGATAGTAATAAGATACTAGTAAATTAAGTAATACTATACTTTTTCTAAGCTAGAAGAATATATACATATATTAATTATATTATACATTATAAGGATAAATTTCTTATATAATAAGATAAAGTATAGAGTTATATATTATAAGTATAAAGTAAACGTAAACTTAATACTAGTAGCTAGTTAAAAGTAGAGTATTAGAAACCTTTATACTTTAATTTATACTATTAATACTAGTTTGTATATTAAAGAGATCTAGGGAAATAAATAAGTATAGAAATAAAACTAATAATTTTTATATTAGCTAAGAAATTAGTCCTTATAAAGAAAATAGTTAAAAGTTTAGTAATTATTTTCTAGGGTATTAAAACAAAGAGGTAATAGTAAATATAGATTTATATTTTTAAGTAAGCCTTATTAGTAAATAACTAGTAATATTACTAGGACTAGTTTTAGCTAAAGTAATTATACTTCGTTTAGAGGAATTTAATAATTTAATATTAAAACTAGGGAAATATTACTAGCTAATACTTTTTCTTATAAACTTAAATAAATACCCGCGGAAATTACGCCGACTATTTACTAGTATTTACTAGTTAGAAAAATATATAGATTTCTTATTAGGATAGGATTTTATAAGCTAGGAAAGTATTATAATAGATACTTAGATAAATACTTAATATTATAAATAGATATCTATTACTAAATTAGAAATATTAATTCAAGAGATTATTAATAATAATGAAATTACTTATATACTATATATTAATAGGATAAATAATAACTTTAGGGTTTATATAGAGGTTTTTAGGGAAATAGATAAAGTTGTTATAATCATAAATATCCCTAGGGAGTTTATAAATAAGTAAAGAGTATTTAATAAAGTTATAGTAAAGTTAGTTTTAGTTTTTAAAGATATTAAGTATCTAATTAAACTAGAGTTAAATAAGAAACTACTTTATGAGCCTATATATTTACTAAGTAAGTAGTAATTAGAAAAGTTAAAAATATATATTATAGAAAGCCTAGTAAATAGATATATATAACTATTTATAAGTAAAGTAAATATATTAATCTTTTTTATTCTAAAAAAAGATAGCTTTTTATAATTATATATTAATTATAGAAATTTTAATAAAGTTACAATTAAAAATTAATATTTACTATTACTTATTAGTGAGTTTCTAGATAGATTTTAGGGAGTAATATAGATTTTGAGGTTTAATTTTAAAGATATTTACTACTATACTAGGATTAAGCTAGAAAATTACTAGAAAATAGTATTTAGGATATAGTATAATTACTATAAATATATAGTAATACNTATTTAGTCTTACTAATATACTAATAACTTTTTAGGTATATATTAACTATATACTTACTAGTTTAATTAATATATATTATATAGTATATATAAATAATATTATAGTATATATAATAAGTATTAGAGAAAACTATATTAAAGTATTATTATAAGTATTTACTAGGCTATATGAAGTATATTTCTTTACTAAGCTTTCTAAATATAAATTCTATATAGAAAGAATAAGTTTCTTAAAGTATATAATTATTTCAGAAAGTATTAAAATAGACCTAGTAAAGATTTAAGCTATTACTAAGTAGAAACTACTAGAAATATTTAAAAACCTTTAGGTATTCTTAGGTTTCTATAATTTCTACTATAAATTTATTATTAATTATTCAGGAATAATAGTACTATTTATAATACTTCTTAAAGGGGGGATAGAGAAAAACGTTTTTTTATAATTAGAAGATATAAAATCTATATTTTTAGTACTATAAAATAGTTTTTACTTAGTAATTACTTTCTAATACTAAAACCCTATTAGAGAAACTAGGATAGAAATAGATATATTATAATAAGTAATTTTAGGTATTTTATTATAAAAAGTAGAAAACTAGTAATAACTAGTTATTTATTATTTAAAGAAGTTTAGTAAAGTAGAGTAGAAATAGGAAATAAGCTAATAAGAATTATTAGTTATTATTAAAAGCTTTAACTACTAAAAGTATTACTTAATAGGATTCTTGAAAAGGTTTATAGTCTTAATAGACTATTAGGTTTTAATAGGTATTATAATAGTACTAATATAGGACTTTTAGGGAAAACTTACCTATTAGATCTATAAGTTTTTAGTATTTGATTTTAATCTAGAATACTAGCTTAGAATTACTAATCTAGTAGATAGATTATTTAAATAACTAGATTATATAAAAAAAGAAATAGAATATTATAATATATTATTAACCTTTATAGATAAACTATAACTTACTAAGCTATTACTAGTAGATATTTATTAAAAGGTTACTAAAATTAAAAGAAATTTAGAATTAATAAAAACTTTTATTTAAATAATATAAGTATAAGAAAAATATTTTAGTATAGAAGTTAGACTTAGAAATAGAAACTATTTAATTTCCCTAGAATATTACTCTACTAGGGATACTAGAAAAATAGTAATAGTTATAATTATAATTGTTTATAATAAAAATATATATAAGAGAATAGGGAATACCTAGTAAATATTAGTAAGTAAAGAGAACTTATAAAAGACTAGGATTATTATTCTAATATAGTATATTTTATATTTAGTAATAAAATGTTTTATAAAAAATAAAATAGTATATTCTATAGGGGATTCTAGAGATATTAAATAAATGATTAAAATATTATAGATTTATAATAAAAATTATTAAATATATATAGAGAAAACCTAGAGAATAGCTAGTAAATAGAAGGAATACTTAGTAAAGATAGAGGGGATATTCCTCTTCTGAAGAAAGCTAGTTATACCTAATATAGAATCCTTAAAATATAAAATTATTTATTTATATTATAATAATAATAAAGTAAGTTATATAAGTATTAATAAGACTTATAATTTCGTAAAATGAAACTTCTATTAAAATAATATAATTATAGATATATAGGATTATATCATATTATATTAAATTTATTAGGGGATTAAAGTATTAAAATATAAACTATATAACTAATTATAATTTCTATTTATTTTAGTAGGACTATTTTAAGAAATTA
>RYZW01000868.1:5485-22670 GCA_004367215.1 Colletotrichum trifolii | reverse complement strand
TAGTATTAATATAGAAAACAAGAATATATTAGAACTCCTCTAATTACTTAGGAAGAATAAAACCCTTAAGATAAACTTTTATCTAACTTAATACTAAGAACTCAAACTCTAAATCCTAAATAGGTAGGCGAGATATAGCGATAAGTATATAGAAATTAATACTAAATCTTATAAAGAAAAGGGAAACCTAAGCCTAAACTAAAAGTAGCTATCTGAAACTAGATATATAACTATATCTATAACTTCTAACTATTCTAGGAACTAGCTAAAAAGCTCTAAATATACTATAAACTAGCTAAAGTATAAAAAGTCTACTAACTAAAGAACCTATTTCTATTACCGAAAAACCAGAAATATAGTTACTTAAAGTTAGCTAGGGTATTAGTATAAACTAGGGAACTTAAGCTAGCTAAGGGGGTAGTATAAACTAGGGAACTTGAACTAGTTAAAATACCTAAACTAGAGAAGATTATTTAGTAATAGGTGTTTTAGTAGTAGATTCTAGCCCGCTTCTATTCTTAATAAAATTAGCCTCGAAGTTTTTCTATTATATTAATTATAACTTAAAGTAAGTAAGCTTCTTTATAATATTAATCTTCTTATTTTTTAATTAAAAATAGTTAGATTTAAATAAAAAGTTTTAGGTTAAAATACTTACCTTATTAGTATTAGGGATCTTTAGAGCTTCTAAATAACTCTTAAACGCCTCGTAAGTATAATTCGAAACTAAGATATAGGTGTTTCTCGATCTATTCTTATACTAGTAGTATTAGTTAGAGACTAAGTCTTACTTACTAATACTAATAATATAAAAGTAAAATCTATATAAAAAGATAAAACTAGAATAATACTTAGTATAAGGAATAGTTTATACTAGTTATAAGTTTCTAAAAGTTTTTATTTAGAATAAGTATTCTTTATAATCCTCTACTAATTTACTTTTCTTAGAAAAAGTAAACTTTATAAAAATTCTCTTTAGAGTAGTAGCTTTAAAGCTAGGCTTAGTAAGTTATTATTTAGTAATATCTAGCTAATATTAGAAATTATTAATCTTTAATAAAGCTTTTTAATTTCTAATCTAAGAAGATTTATATATTATATTAGTAGTTATTTTTATATGTTTCTTAGGTAGTTTAGCTATTTCCTCGGTATCTTTATTATTATCTTTTACTTTATTATTATTACTAATAGGCTTAGGCATTTCTTATTCTTCTTAGAAGTCTCTAGCTAGGTTATTTTCCTTATTATTAGTAAAGGGTTTTAGAGTAAGTATTTTTCTTAAATAACCTTAAAATCACTTTAACCTACTAGTAATATTAGGATTCTTAGTTAGAATAGTTTCCCCTTTTAAAGTACTACTTAGTTTAGGTATCTTAAAGAGTTTAGGGGATAGTAATAGATATTCTAATAAGTTAGGAAACTCTTTAAAATATAGACGAATAAATAATCTTAAGTAAAATAATTTACTTTTATACTAATCTAGGAAACTTAAACTACTAATAAAATAGATTTCTTCAATGAAATCAAACTAGGCTTAAATCTTTAAAATAGAGTATTCTTAAATAAAATTACTAAGGATAATAAGTATATTAATAAAGAGAAAAGAATAAAGGAAAAAGTAGAAATTAAATTTCTTAAATAAGAAGAAGTTACCTAAAAACTACTAAATAAAATAGATTTCTTAAAAAGAATATAGAAGACTATTTTGGGTTTATAATTTATTATCCTTATTAGGTAAATAAAAGCAAAAAACACTTAAGACGATTTCAAATAGTAATTCTTAGTTACTTTTTAGATTAGGGTTAAGAAAAGGTTACTCTAACTTAGAGATATAACTAGCGAATACTAGTACTAGATAATGAATAGAAGAAGATATTAAGTATTTTAAAAGGTTACTAGTAATATTATATTAGTTCTTAGGTTTAATAATATCTCTTTTAATAAATTCGAGGAGTTTTTCTTATAATTAGAACATTAGTAATAACTAATATATATTATTATACTTAAAGCTAATATATAGAATTTATATTACTAGAAATATACTACTTATAAATAGGAAAGTAACTATTAAAAATATTAGTATAGAGGAGAAGAAAGAAATCTAGTAAGTTAAAATCGATAAACGATTTATTTATAACGTATATAAAAATCAGATTACTAGCGATTTTAGAAGGAGCTAACTAATCACTCTTACTGATACTTGATAAAGATAGTTAAATATATAATAGATTATAATAATTTTATTAACTTCTTTTATTTAAGTATTAGAAGATCTATTTTAGGAACTATTTACCCTATTTCATTTATTTAGTATATTAGTTAAACGATATAAAGGTATCTCTAGTAGCTCTACTACTAGGGGGGTATATAAGAATATATATAGTATTAAAACTACTATATAACTCTACTAGCTACTATTTAACTCTAGTAGCTTATATAAAATATTTACTATTCCATTTAAGCGTGTTCAGACGCTTCATTCTAGTTAGAAGAAAACATACCTTTCAACAACCTACTTTCAGACCATATACCGTATTATTTATTTATTATAAGTTATTATTCTTATAATAAAATATTTAAGTTTTAGGGATTAGAATATCTTATAATATACCATAGTAGTATTTTAGAAGTATAAATAATCTGTAATACTAAAGTAATTATAGAAATTAATAGTTTATACTACTATATTTTCCTCTATATAGTAGTACTAGTACTATAGTATTTTATTTATATATTTAAAAATTTAACTTATTAGGTAAACTCAGTTTAAATACTTGTATTAGTAGTTTTAAACTTTTAAAGTATAGAAATTATAGGGGACTATATAAGTTTTTAAACTTTTCTCTATAAAGTTTAAAATATCTTTTACTTAAACCTCTTTAGTAGTATTAGCTAAAAGTTATTAATTTTCTTTATAGTTAATCTTTCTAGGAGTAAGAGGTTTGAGAATAGCTAATTTAGGTATTTTATAGGTTTATTAATACTATTTAATTTTCAGAAATTTATTTTAAAATAGTTTTTAAGGAGGCTTTAAATAGAAACTTTAATAGGTTATTTTTTTAAAGTTAAAATATTCGAATAAATTATGAGTTTTAGCTTTTACCTAAAAAGTATTATATTAAGTAAGCTACTAATTAGTTCTCTTAAAGATTAATATAGGGGTATTTTAGTAGATATTTTAATATTCGAAGTATATAGATTCGGTATAATATATACTTTTAGCCTAGTAGTTCTTTAGTAATATAAGATTCTTAATTATTATATATAATTAAGGGGTAAAATCTAGTATATATTATATATAACTAAATATAGCTAAGTATAACACGTAAAGTCCTATTTCAAGTAGTTTAAATAGGGTGAAGCCTAGTAGAGATAGCGCCGCGGCTGAGGTTCTTCCGGCGAAAACTCTGCTGCTCGAGCGCGTTATTCCTAACAACCGATCGCTCTTGCCGACACTCGATAAAGATGGTTGAATATATAACGGATTACAATAATTTTGTCAATTTCTTTTATTCGAGCGTTTATAGACCTATTTTAGGAAACTATTTATCTTTTTTTATTTGTTTAGTATGTTGCTTAGATAATATAAAAGTATCTCTAGTAGCTCTACTACTAGGGGGATATATAAGAATATATATAATACTAAAGCTACTCTATAACCCTACTAGCTACTATTTAACTCTAGTAGCTTATATAAGATATAACTATTCTATTTAAACGTGTTCAGACGCTTTATTCTAATTAGAAGAAAATATACCTTTTAACAACCTACTTTCAAACTATATACCGTATTATTTATTTATTATATTATAGTAATATTTTAGAAGTATAGATTATGTATAATATTAAAGTAGTTATAGAAGTTCGTAGTTTATATTACTATATCTTCCTCTATATAATAATACTAGTATTATAATACTTTACTTATATATTTAAAAATCTAACTTACTAAATAAGTTTAGTTTAAATACTTATATTAATAATCTTAAACTTTTAAAGTATAGAGACTAGAGAAAACTATATAAACTTTTAAGTTTTTCTCTATAAAATCTATAATATTTCATATTTAAACTTCTTTAGTAACCTTAATTAGGAGTTATTAATCTTCTTTATAATTAATTTTTCTAGGAATAAAAAATCTAAGAATAACTAATTTAGATATCTTATAAACTTATTAGTATTACTTAGTTTTTAGAAAATTACTTAAGAATAATTTTCGAGGAAATTCTAGATAGAAGTTTTAGTAAGTTATTATTTTAGGATTAAAGTATTCCTATAAATTGTAAGCTTTAGCTTTTACCTAAAAAGTATTATACCAAATAAACTACTAATTAGCTTTTTTAAGAACTAAAAAAAGGTATTTTTAGTAGATATCTTAGTATTTAAGATATATAGATTTAGCGTAATATATATTTTTAGTTTATATCTTAGTATTTAAGATATATAGATTTAGCGTAATATATATTTTTAGCTTAGTAGCTTTTTAGTATTATAAGACTCTTAATTATTATATATAATTTAGGAGCAAAATCTAGTATATATTATATATAACTAAATATAGCTAAGTATAACGTGTAAAGTTCTATTTTAAATAGTTTAAGTAAGGTAAAGCTTATAGGGATAGCACTATAGCTAAGGTTTCTTCTAGCGAAAACTCTACTACTCGAATATCTTATTCCTGATATTAAACTCTTATAAAATAATTAAATATTTCAGGAATATTTAATTAGATAGTAAACCTATATAGATTCTTTATTCAATTTTCTTAGAAAAACTTTTTATAATATAAACTTTTTGAAAAGTTTTAGAAAAAATAAAACTAGTATAAAAACTTAGTTTAGTTAATCTAGAAAACCTAATCCTTTAACTTATTCAAAAAAATCTTTCTGAAAAAAGTATTAGTTCTCTTTAAAGTCTTAAGAGATTTCTAATTTGAATAGTTTTATATAATATATATAAGAATCTTAATCATCAAGTTAATTATATTATTCTTCAAGAATCTAAAATTGCTTAAGAGGCTATAGAGGTAAGGTACTATATACCTGGCGGGAGCGCATTAATGTAATCCCGCGAGGTACATACACGAGGTACGTCTCCCTCAATCTGACAAAACTCTACCTCTCGAGGTTTGACAGCATCACAATTCAGCCTCAGAAAATTACCCGCCAAATTCCACTCGATACCGTGACCAGGGCGTGTACGACTGTTCGCAAGCCGCCCACTACAAAATGCTTTTCATCGGTCTGACGGGGTCCATTGCGACGGGAAAATCTACCGTTTCCACCGTCTTGTCCGGTCCGCCTTACTCCATTCCACTCATCGACGCCGACGTCCTAGCAAGGCAGGTTGTTGAGCCAGGTACAAAGGGGTATGCCGCCATCGTGAAGCACTTCTCTTCCTCGACCCCGGACCTCCTTGTCCCGGCATCGAGTACTATGCCTGAGACCGGGCCCGAAGGCAAGGGACGTCCACTGAACCGCCCCGCCCTTGGACGTCGTGTCTTCGGCGACACCGAGGACCGCAAGCGTGACCGTGCCATTCTGAACGCCATTGTCCATCCCTCTGTCCGTGCCGAAATGTGTAAGGCCATCTTCTTCGCCTACATAACCGGCCACTGGGCCGTCCTTCTCGACGTGCCTCTCCTCTTTGAGAGCGACCTCGACCGCCTCTGCAGCACCGTCTTCGTCGTCGCTGTCAAAGATCCCGAGGTGCAGATGCAGCGTCTCAGAGCACGCGATCCGCACCTTACCCCTGGGGACGCCCAGAACCGCGTCCTCAGCCAGACGGACGTGCGACTCAAAGCCAAAAGGTGCGAGGCCAGAGGCCCGGGCAGAGGCGTCGTGCTGTGGAACGACGGTACCAAGGATGATCTTAAAAGAGACATTGCCGACGCTATTCGACATGTGCAGTCGTCGAGTCCTGTATGGTGGAGCTGGTTGCTCTTGGCTTGCCCGCCCCTGGCAGCGACACTTGGAGCATGGAGATTCTGGCAGAATATCCGCATCAATAAAGCATGGGCCGAGCAGGAGAATTTTGAGAAGGCCAAGCTGTAGGCGGTATCTGTCTCCGTTTCTCCGCGACAACGAGCCCCTTCCCGATGGCCCGCATGCTGGTCTCGTCCACGGCGCGTACACCATGCAGCCTTACTAATTAATCACACTAGAAGGCGTTGGCTTGGTACAACAATCGAGTCTACAAATAAAATGATAATGACCCCCCCATGTTAAGCTGAGAGTCCCGTGCACAGTGGCCTGTGCTGAGTTGGAAATGTGTTGCACGTAATTAGGGGGGCAAAATCTGGTGTGTATTGTGTGTAACTAAACGTAGCCAAGCATGCTGCACGAGGCTCTATTTCAAGTAATTTGAATAGGGCGAGGCCTATAGAGGTAGTATTATAGCTAAGGTTTCTTCTAGTAAAAACTCTACTACTTAAGTATATTATTCCTAATATACTTCTCTAGCCTCGAAAGCTTTACCTATAAGCTAACTTCTGAATAATNCTTGCCTTATAGGCTAGCCTTTTGAATAATACTAGTTAAACCTTCTATTTATATCTCATAAGAGGCTTTTTTATTACTTTATTACTTTTATTAAACCTCTATTTTAATAGTAAGAAGAATAGTATTATTTTTAAGTTATTTAAGTACTTTTTATTTACTAGGAAGTATTTTAAATATCTCTATACTTCTAATACTCCTGATTTCTTGAAGTTTTTTTTACTATAATTTTAAATAGTTTAACTAGTTTATTATATTAATCTAAATAATAAAAATACTAAACTAGTAACTCTAAAGAAACTTTATAAAACTATTAGCTATAAAGTTTCCTAAAAATATATATTCAATCTTAAAATACCCCTATTATGTTTTTATTATAGCTAGTAACTATAGATATCTATATATTTTAACTTTGTATATAATTATACTATTTTAACTATTATAAAATATATTATTTACTAATTATTATATTAGATTTGAATAGTTAAGTAAAATCTATATATTTTATGTTTTACTAAATATATTTATTATAAGGTCTATTTAAAATATAGTAATAAAATAACTAGTAAAAATAGCTTCTCGAGTAGTTGAGGATAGTACTAAAAGCTTTATTTTAGTTATTAAAGTAGTAATAGTATCTTATTTATTAGTTTACTATATTATTAGGTTTCTAAGGAAATATATAGTATATATTCAAGAGTTCTTTTACTTATTACTATTATTTATAAAACTAGTATCTATAATAATCATAAAACGATTGAATAAATTACTAGTTTACTAGTGAAATTTAAAGTAGAAGTTTTTTATTTTCTTAAAATATTATATTATTTATTTAGTTTTTATAAAGTAGTTATCGAAAGGGTTTTAGTTTAAATATAATAGTAAGTTTATTATATAAGTAATATCTAGTCTTATTATAACTATAGTATAATTAATAAAGCTAATATTTTATTAGTAGTATTTAATCTCTATATAAGAAGTATAATTATACTATAAGAAGAGTTTTTTAGGTTTTAGAAAAGTTTTGAACTTTTTAATATATTATATATATATCCTATAAAGTATTTAAGGAGTTTTTCGATATATACTACTTATAAGAGCTATAATTATTATTTGTTACTTTTGCTCTATACCTAGAATAGTATCTAAGCTCTTTATTTTATATATAGATTTGACTATAAATTTTACCTAATAATAGTATTTATACTAATACTAGCTTATAACTAGTTAAAATAGTAATAAGATTACCTATTATTATAGATAATTATACTTCTAGTTCTAATATTTAACCTTATAGTAGTAGAAAACCTTATAGTAATAATTTATATAGGGAGAGTTTTATTAAAACTAGGGTTTGATAAATATAGTTGAAAATAACTACTAAAGTTATAGGGTTAAGAACTTTTATAAATCTCTTAAAAATAGAATCAAACAGAATACTTATAAAAGCTAGCTATTCTATAATTTATTACTCTTCTATATCTAAACTATTTTTAGTAAATTTAGTAACTAGAATAGTAATATACTATACTTTTATAATAGAACTGAAATTTCTTCGAAATCTATATAGCTACTTGTAAAACAAAATACAGAATAGATATAGAGATATCTAACTTTAACTATTANAAATATCTAACTATAACTATTATAACTAAAACTATTACTTTATTAAAATAAGTTTTAATAAAATTATCCTAAGTATTATAATTAATAAGTAACCTATAGATATTAAAAGAAGATTATCTAGCTAACTTATAACTTACTATACTAAACTAATAATATTAAGGATTAGGGATTAATTAGGTAATATTTTAATATTAACATATTTTTATAATACTAGATATATTAGATATTTTAGAGTATTACAGTAATATAATTATAGAGGTTTTAAAAGCTATCTAGCTATACTAGGAGTACTCATATTTATATATATACTATTTATAAGTTAGCTATAATTAGTAAATTGAGATTCTTTACTAATAAGAGTAGGCTAAACCTCATTGTATTTATATCGAAATTATAAGTTAGCTTATATTAGTAGTAGAGAATTCTTATATTAATAGTATAAAGTCTTATCTTAGGAATAAGTAAGGCTTAGTCTAGAAGATATTAAAGTTATAGATATTGAGGTTATAATAAATATTTGAATAGAGTATTAATAGTCAATAGTAATTGAATATCTTAAGATACTTAAATTATATATAGTTATAAAGGTATAAGAGTAGAAGGGTATAAGGGTATGAAGTTATTATAGAAGGAGTTATTAGTTATTTATTATTTATGAAAAGGTTAATACGGGGTAAGTATACTAGCTATTATAGCTACGAGGGGTTTAGCTTTAGATTAACTAGGGGCTAGCTATAGTAGTTAGTAGGGGGGGTAGGAGGGCTAAAGTTGTACTTTAGGGGGTAACATATCTTGTTTAGCTTTAGATTAACTAAAGCCTAGCTATAGTAGTTAGTAGGGGAAATAGGAAGGCTAAAGTTATACTTTAGGTGGTAATATATCTACTAATAGTCATAATAGAAAGCAAGCTATTAGCCCCTCCCATAATTATTATATTACTTAATCTTAAATAACTTTAATACTAAGAAATTACTATAAACTCTTATTTTCCTCGAAATAATATTACTTTTAGAAGTCTACTAATAATATAAGTATTTTAGAAGTATTTTTAAGGGGAAACAGAGTATATAGTAATTAATATGGAAGAAGAAGATATTATACCTTTTAAGCTAGCAATATAGCTTTTTTATAGTAAGTTTAAAGCTAAAGTACTTAAAACTTATTTCTAAGTAGTATTACTAGAAAAAGGGAGACTTCTAAAAGCTATATATTATTTTATTAAAATAGTAGATCTTATTTAGTATTTAATAACCTAGTAATATCTCATTATAAATAACCTTATTAAATACTATTTATATAAAAGTATTAATTAAATTAAATTAGAGTAGCTTGAGATTAAAGTAATTAGTAATTACTATAAAGGTTTAAAATAATATACTTATTAGAGTTACTATATAGGTTTCGTAGTTATCTTATAGCTATTAATCTCTNTTAGTCTCTACGAATAACTAATTAAATCTTTGATTTTTAAGAGGTATTTATACTTATTAAGTTTATAAATTTAAGATTAGTAGTACTCTAAAATCTTTAAACTTCTTATGAAAACTCTATTAATTTTATTCCAGGAGTATAATTTACTATAATTCCTAAGATAAGTTTATTTAGTTATTCCTATTATTTTAATATATAGATAAGTAAGTATTACTAAGTAAAATATAAGTAATAGTAATAGTTTCTATTATAGGATTCTTAGAATAGGAGTTTCTATTCTCCCATATTTTAAATAGTCTCTAATATTTAATTTATATTATGAATGAAGCTTATTATTAGAAGTCTTAATATTTATATCTTAGTTTCCTTAAAAAAGTCAGACTTCTAGGATTCTTTCTAGTTAATTATTTATATAATTCCATAGTTATAAATAAGTATAGGAGGGTCTAATAGCTCGCTCTCTACTACGACTATTAGTAGATATATTACCCCTTAAAGTACCACTCTAGCCCTCTTACCAGCCTACTAACTACTATAGCTAGCCTCTAGTTAATATAGGGCCGAGTCCCTTATAACTATAACTAGTATACCTGCTTTATATTAACCTTTTTATAAATAATAAATAACTAATAATTCTTTCTTTAATAACCTTATACTTTCATACCCTTATACCTTTATAGCTACATATAATTCAAATATCTCGAGATATTCAATTACTACTAACTATAAGTACTTTATTTAAATATTTCATATAACCTCGATATCTATAACCTTAATATCCCTACTAAGCTTTATATACCCCTAAGACAAGGCTTTATACTACTAATATACAAATTCTTTACTTTCAATATAAACTAACTTATAATCTCTATATAGATATAGTAGGACTTAGCTTACTCTTATTAGTAAATAATTTTAATATATTAAGTATAACTAAAATATAAATAATACTTATATAAATATAAATATTTCTAGTATAGTTGAATAGCTTTTAAAAACCCTATAATTATAATATTGTAATATTCTAAAGTATCTAGTAACTAGTATTATAATAAAGTATTAATATTAAAATATTATCTAATTAATACTTAGTTCCTAATATTACTAACTTAATATAGTAGCTTATAAGATAACTAGATAATTTTCTTCTCAATATCTATAAATTACTTTTCAATTATAATATTTAGAATAACTTTATTAAAACATAGTTTAATATATTAATAGTCTTACTTATAGTAGTTATAGTTAGATATTTCTATATTTATCTTATAATTACCTTTTTTAAGTAATTATATAAACTTTAGGGAAATTCTAGTTCTATTATAAAAGTTATAGAAAAGTAATAAATTATAGAATACCTAGCTTTTATATCTTGAAATAAGTATTCTATTTTATTCTATTTTTAAGAAGTTCCAAAAAGATTCTTAACCTTGTAACCTTAATAGTTACTTTTAACTATATATATTAAACTTTAGTCTTAATAAAGCTTTCTTCAACTATTACTTTAAAGTCTTCTATTATTATAAAGTTAAATATTAGAACTAAAGGTATAATTATCTATAATAATAAGTAATTTTATTACTATTTTAACTAGTTATAAGCTAGTATTAGTATTAATACTATTATTAGGTAAAATATATAGTTAAATCTATATATAGGGTAAAGAGCTAAGATACTATTCTAGGTATAAAGTAAAAGTAACTAAATAAATCAGTATATTTTAAAATATCTCGAAATAACTAAAAAATACTAACTAAAAAAGTAGCTCTAAATAAAAGTCTCCTAGTTATTCTAATATAATACTTTATTTATCTTTTATACTTAGCTTTTTCTAGGAATATTTGAACTTTTTACCCCTTTATAGTTTTATCTATATAAATAGGATTATAGATAAATATAATAAGTAATTCAAGAGGGGTTATTAATATAGATTTCGCGGTTTTAAATATTTTAAGAAGCTTAAAAATAACTACTATATAGATATAATACTTTAGAAAAGTTATTAATATAGATTTTATAATTTTAAATATTTTAAGAAGCTTAAAAATAACTACTATATAGATATAAAACCTCAAACTACTATAGTTATTTCCTATTATCTTAATTATTTTAATAGGTCTTTTATTTAAGCTTAAATAAGTAATTAAACTAACCCCGAGTAGTTCTACTATAGTTACTTACTTTTATAATTAATAAGAAATTTTATTAGAATTAAATTATTTAAGACTATTTTATAGAGACGTTAAATCTCTATAAAAAGAATATTTTATTAAAAGAGATATTATAGGTTATTATAACTTTGTTTTCGAATAGGTTCTATACTTAATATTAGTTAGTTAAAGTATATCTAAATAAAAAGTTAATAAATATATACTTTTTAAAGTAAACTAGTTAGTTATATTTGAACTTTATATTTATAATTAGATTATAATATTTATAGCTATAAGTATAAGAATAAACTAAGTCTAGTTTTATAGTATTAGTTATTTAAGTAGTTCTGTGAAATTTCTAGTATTATATCTATTAACTCAAAAGATATATAAGTATTTAGTTATAACAAAATACTATAGTATATAAAGTTTCAGGCTAAAAGTTATAAAGTAGCTTATTCTTTTATTTTATAGCTTTTATATAAGTTTTAATAATTATTCTTATATACTTAGTACTTTTATTTTAGCCCTAAGTATATAGAATAGATAGCTTAAAATATATATTTCGAGAAATGAAATCTAAACTCAATTTCTTATACCTAAGGACTTTATTATTAAACTTAAAATCTTTAATACTAATACTATACTAGTATTTAAAAAGTATAATAAAACTCTTAAATATTCCTATTATTATAGCTTTAGTATAGTTAATAAAATAGTAGTCTTAAGAATAGTTCGTAGCTTTATTTATAAATATTAAAACTAAAGTATAGTTGCTATAGTTATAGTAATAGAAATAGAAGTTAAAAGTAATATACTTCCTAGGAGTAGTATATAAAGTATTCTTATATTCTATATAGTAAGTCTTTTACTTAGTTTTACCAATACTATATACTTTATATACTTCTTAAGTAAGCTAGTAACTATTATATTTCAAGTAGCTATTAATAATCTAAATACTTTATATAACTAAAATAAAGTAATCTAGAAGTCTTTTACTAAGATACTTTAATTATTAATACTAGAGTTATTTATTATGTTTTAGAGGTTTTTGAATAGTATTTATAGTATATTATTAGTATTAATAATATATAGGAGAAAGCTTATACTATACTAATTATACTACTAAAGTAGTTTCCCTCTTACGAAATATATAATACTCGAGGATTTACTAGCTATATTAAATATTAATAGCTATAATTTTAGAGTAATATTTTTTTTAGTTAAGATAAGGAATCTAGCTTAGTATTTTACTAGTAGTTTTATTTTTATAACTACTAAAAGGGGAGAGGCTAATAGCTCGCTTTCTACTACGACTACTAGTAGATATATTACCCCTTAAAGTATAACTTTAGTTTTCTTACCCTACTTACTAATTACTATTACTAGCTCCTAGTTAATCCGGGGCTAGACTCTTCGTAGCTATAGTAGCTAGTATACTTACCCTGTATTAACCTTTTCGATAATCAATTACTAATAACTCTTTCTATAATAACTTTATATCTTTATACTTTCACGTTTTTATAGCTATATATAATTCGAATTTCTCGAGATATTTAATTACTACTAACTATAAGTATTCTATTCGAATATTTATTATAACCTTAATATCTATAACTTTATTTTTCTCATTATAGGCTAAGTTTTACTTATCCCTTAAATAAAACTTTATACTATTAATATAAAAGTTCTCTGTGATTAATATAAGCTAATTTATTATATTTATATCAGTATAGTAAGACTCGGCTTATTTGTATTAGTAAGTAATCTTAATATATTAATTATAGCTAACTTACGAATAATACCTATATAGATATAGATACTCCTAGTATAACTAGATAACTTTTAAAACCTCTATAATTATATTATTATTATACTCTGTAATATCTAGTAACTAGTATTATAGTAATGTATTAATATTAAAGTATTACTTAATCGATATATAGTCTTTTAATATTATTAGCTTAATAAAGTAAATTATAGGTTAGCTAGATAATCTTCTTCCAAATATCTATAAATTACTTATTAATTATAATATTTAGGATAATTTTATTAAAGTTTATTTTAATAAAATAATAGTTTTAGTTATAATAGTTATAGCTAGATATCTCTTTACTTACTCTATATTTCTTTTTTTATAAGTAGCTATATAGATTTCAAGTAGTTTTTAGTTCTATTATATAAGATATAGAAGAATAATAGGTTATAAAATATCGAGCTTTTATAAATACTCTATTTTATTCTATTTTTAAGAGGTTTATAAAGATTCTTAACCTTATAACTTTGGTAGTTACTTTTAGCTATATATACTAAGTTTTAGTTTAAATAAAACTCTCCCTAATTATTATTATAAAGTTTTCTATTATTATAAAGTTAGGAAGGGGCTAAGAGCTTACTCTTTACTACGACTATTAGTAGATATATTACCCCCTAAAGTATAACTTTAGCCCTCCTATTTCCCTACTAGCTATTATAGCTAGCTTTTAGTTAATTTAGGGCTAAA
The DNA here is from genome assembly GCA_004367215.1 of Colletotrichum trifolii. Taxonomy (NCBI): domain Eukaryota; kingdom Fungi; phylum Ascomycota; class Sordariomycetes; order Glomerellales; family Glomerellaceae; genus Colletotrichum; species Colletotrichum trifolii. Next base: position 8,463 of record RYZW01000868.1, on the reverse strand, counting down.
CTCCTTATAACTATAGTAACTAGTATACCTACCCTATATTAACTTTTTCAATAATCAATAACTAATAACTCTTTTTATAATAACCTTATATCTTTATACTTTTGTACCCTTATACTTTTATATCTTTATAGCTATTAACGTATTATTTGAATATCTCGAGATATTTCATTACTACTAACTATAAGTACTCTATTTAAATATTTATTATATCCTCGATATCCGCGACCTTAATATCCCTATTATAGACTAGACCTTACTTACCCTCAAAATAAGACTTTATACTACTAATATAAAAGTTCTTTACTATTAATATAAATTAGTTTATAATCTCTATATAAGTATAATAAGACTTAGCCTATTCTTATGAATAAATAATCTTAATATATTAAGTATAGCTAATATATAAATAATACTTATATAAATATAGATATTTCTAGTATAGCTAGATAGTTTTTAAACCCCCTATAATTATAGTATTATAATATTTTAAAATATCTAGTAACTAGTATTATAATAAAGTATTAATATTAAAGTATTATCTAATTAATACCTAGTCCCTAATATTATTAGCTTAGTATAGTAACTTATAAAATAACTAGATAATCTTCTTTTAAATATATATAAACTACTTTTTAATTATAATATTCGGAATAATTTTATACAAACTTAGTTTAATATACTAATAGTTTTAATTATAATAGTTATAGCTAAATATTTCTATATTCATCTTATAATTATTTTCTTATAAGTAGTTATATAGATTTTGAAGAGAATTTGGTTTTATTATAAAAATTATAGAAAAGTAATAGATTATAGAATACCTAGCTTTTATATCTCAAAATAGGTACTTTATTTTATTCTATCTCTAAAAGGTTTGTAAAAGTTCTTAACTTTGTAACCTTAGTAGTTATTTTTAGCTATATATATTAAGCTGTAGTTTTAATAAAACTCTCTTTATATAAACTATTACTACGAAGTCTTCTACTATTATAAAGTTAAATATTAGAATTAGAGGTATAATTATGTATAATAATAGGTAATTCTATTACTATTTTAACTAGTTATAAGCTAGTATTAGTATAAATACTATTATCGGGTAAAGTTTATAGTTAAATCTATATATAGGGTGAAGAGCTTAGATACTATTCTAGGTATAGAGTAAAAGTAGCTAAATTATTATAAAGTTAAATATCGGAACTAGGAATATAATTATCTATAATAATAAGTGATTTCATTACTATTTTAACTAGTTATAAACTAGTATTAGTACGAATATTATTATCGGGTTAAACTTATAGTTAAATCTATATATAGGGTAAAAAGCCTAGATACTATTCTAGGTATAGAGCAAAACTAACTAAATAACTACTAAAAGGAAACAAGATTTATAGCTAGAGTAGTATAAAGGGTAATATTACAGAAATATAACTTAACCTTCTTATTTTTCATAGTTTAAATCAAGATCTCGGTATTTTTATAGCTTTTAATTAGTATAAGCTTTATACTATACTAAATATAATCTTTTGTAGGAATTTCTTAAAACGTTATAAAGTATTCTATATCCTAGAAAATATAAATTGAAGTATTTGAATTAAAGATCAATGAGTTTTAGAGAGTGTGTTTTTAAAATCCCTCTTTATAGTATATTTACTATACTATATCATAGCTACTTTAGCCAGGAATCTAATTATATAATTACTATTATTTAAAGTTCTAAACTCTCTTTAAAAAGTCTAGATCTAAAATAAATAAATATATAATTTTCTCTTTAGTTAAAATATTTAATATTTAACTTTTATAAGCTAATTAGGGGTAAACATTATAATAGTATACTAATAAATAACTTAGCCTATATTTTAGAAAGTATAAGGGTTTATCTAAACCTTTGAAATATTTCTTATTACTTTAAATATTTAAAATAATAATAGGGATATCTATTTAAATTTTAAAAATACTATAACTTATCTTACTATACTAGAAAGATTTAGAGAAATATTATATGGTTTCTATATAAGCTAAAATAACTTTATCTAGAAATCTTAAGTTTAGATAACTATATATTATAAGTATTTAGCCCTATAAATAGGATTTGATTAGTAAGTAAACTAGTAAAATTATAAGATTATAAACCTTTAATATTCTAGTAATAGGAGAAGTACAATTAACTAGTTCAGTTTTATATATAGTATTTTACTATTTCTAAAACTATATTTTAGTTATTATCTTTATAGTAAAGTATTTAAGTTTAGGGAACTAAAATATTTTATAGTATATTAAAATAGTATTTTAGAAATAGTAGTTATTTATAATACTCAAATAATTATAAAAGTTTATAATTTATACTACTATATTCCTTTCTATATAGTAATACTAGTACTATAATATTTTATTTATATATATAAAGATTATATTTATTAATTAGGTTTAGTTTAACTATTTATATTAGTAATCTTAAACTTATAAAACATAGAAATTATAGAGGATTATATAAGCTTTTAGGCTTTTCTCTATAGGGTTTATAATATTTTTTATATAAATCTTGTTAGTAATATTTACTAGAAATTATTAATCCTCCTTATAATTAATCTTTTTAAAAGTAAAGCTCTGAAGAATATTTAATTTAGGTATTTTAAAGGTTTATTAGTATTACTTAGTTTTTAGGAAATTACTTGGGAGTAGTTTTAAAAGAAGCTTTAATAAGTAATTATTTTAGAGTTAAAATAGTTCTATAAGTAATAAGCCTTAGCTTCTACCGAAAAAATATTATACTAGGTAAATTACCAATCATTTCTTCTAAGAATAAAAAAAAGTATTTTTAGTAGATATCTTAACAGTCGAGATATATAAATTCGGCGTAATATATATTTTTAGCCTAGTAGTTCTTTAGTATTATAAAACTCTTAATTATTATATATAATTAAGGGGTAAAATCTAGTATATATTATATATAACTAAATATAGCTAAACGTAATACGCGT
>RYZW01000865.1:6456-22778 GCA_004367215.1 Colletotrichum trifolii | reverse complement strand
ATATACCGTATTATTTATTTATCATAATTCCTAAGAGTAGTATTTTACTAGTTAGAGAAGTAAATCTAATAGATTTTATTATTTTTAAAGTACTCTTTAACCTACCTAGCTATCTAGTTAAAGTCGAGGTTTTAGCTAGTATTTATGAGGTTATTATAGTAAGAATCAAAAGCTTAATCTTTTAGTATAATAGAGAAAACTCTAGCCTATATATAGTATAGGATACTAAGCTTAAAATAATAATTTTAAAAAATATAGATTTTAATCTTAAGAATATTATAGAAGCTTCTTCTATATTTGATATTTTTATTATATAATTTTATAAGGTCTATAGTATACTTAGTAGATAAGTTTTCGAATAGGGGAATAGAAGAAGTATAGGAGTAATATTTAGGAGTAGGATATTATATATTACTATTGTCTTAGTATACTTCCTACTAGTAAGGGGTCTCTATATTATTTTCTTAGTAGTAGGAGTTTACTATACTATACTATTTAGGGATTAGTAGTCCTGCTAGTAGTAGTAGAGGTTATGTATTATATATAGATAGTGGATAAGATAAAGTATTTTACGTAAGTAGTAGAAGTTACTAGGTATACTATATAAAGCTTTTAGATATTAACTAGGCCTTAACTATAGGTATTATAGTTTTAACTTTAAGTTTAATACTATAAGAGGGTATTATAAGGTCTAGTATATTAATAAGGTTTTCAAGCTATTCTATATTATCTTAGAGGTTATATTTAAAACTTAGGAGATATTTCTTAGTTTTATTAAGTTCCTCAATAGTTTAGTATTTGAAATATTTATATCAGGTAAAGTAGTATAGTATAAGGTAGATCTTTTTACTATTCTTCTTAATTTTTACCTTATAGTTAATAAAGTAGTCTTAAAGGTACTAGATCATATTATTATTAATAAGCTTTTATATTATTATAAACTACTTATTAAAATCTATCTTAAAATAGTTAAAAAGCTTATACTTATAGAGTTCTATATAGCTATACTAACTAATATAAAATACTATAAGAATAGTAATATTTTTAGTATTTACTTATATGAATTTATTATATTTAATCTTAAAAGGTCTTCTAAATAAATTTATATTAATAAGTAGCTAAAGATAGTCTAAGATTATATATTTACTACCTAGAGTTACCTAAACTATTACCTAAACTATTAACATATTAGGGCTTACTTTAGTATTTAGGTTAAGGCGTAATTTAGATATCTTGATAAAAAGGTATAAAGCTTTTTAAAAGGGAGATAATTTTCAAGAAAGTATAGGGGTTTCGAGATACTATATAGGTTTCTTACCTATAGGAAACGTAAAATACTATAAATCTCATATACTATAGTATCTAGTAGTACTCTAAAAGGTATCATATTTACTAAATATTCTCTAGTATATACTAAAGAGTATAGTATATACTTTTAGTGTTTTATAGAGTAAAGTTAGTATATTAACTTAGAAGTACTTTATTAAGGATAAAGGTAAAGTAATATCTATAAAATATCTAAGTTAATACTTATAATCTCTTATCTTACTTAGGATTTTTAGGTAAAAGTTATAATTACTTCTTTTTACGTAAAAACTTTACTAATTTATAGTATAGTAGTAATAGATAAGTTAACTACTGATTAGTATTAGTTTATCTAGAAAGTAATATATATTATATATAATCTTGTATATAGGTATAAAAAAGTCTAGTATTCATTATTATTATTATTATATTATATACTTATATATAGGTATATAAAGCTCTAGATCTATAGTATACTATAGTACTTAGCTATAGCTAGTAATAGGTATTATTAGGGGGGATAAAAGTATATAGCTATATATATCCTATACTTCTAAGGCGTATAAATATATATACCGTATACGTACGGAGGTGTATACGCCTCAGGTGTTAATATATACCTTATAGTATAGTGTTACTAATAGGATATTATAGATTTTATAGAAAAAAACTTAAAAGCTTATATAGCTTTCTATAATCTCTATACTTTAAAAACTTAAAACTACTAACATGAGTATTTAAATTAAGTTTACCTAATAAGTTAGATTTTTAAATATATAAATAAAATACTATAATACTAATACTACTATATAGAAAGAAATGTAGTAATACAAGTTACGAACTTCTATAACTACTTTAGTATTATAGATAATCTATACTTCTAAAATACTACTATAATATATTACAAAATACTCTAATCCCCAAGACTTAAATATTTTACTANAAAAGTAATAACTAAAATATAGTTTTAGAAATAGTAAGATATTATATATAAAGCTTAAGTAGTTAACTATACTTTATCTATTACTAGAGTATTATAGGTTTATGATCTTATGATTTTACTAGTTTACTTATTTATTAAAGCTTATATATAGGGCTATATGCCTATAATCTATAGCTATTTAGACTTGATACCCCTAGATGAGGTTATCTTAGCTATTATAGAAGCTATTTAATACTTCCCTAAGTCTCTCTAGTATAGTAAAATAGGCTATAGTACCTTTAATATCTTAACTAAAACCCCTATAACTACTTTAAATACTTAAAGTAATAAGAGATATTTCTAGGGTTCTAGTAGATCCCTATACTTTCTAAAGTATAGCCTAAGCTACTCTTTAGTATGTTATTACTATATATACCCTCAATTAGCCTATAAAAGCTAGGTACTAAATATTTTAACTAAAGAGAAAATCGAGTAGTTATTAGCCTCGGATTCAGACTTTTCAAAAAAAATTTTATATTTCTAGGGTTCTAATAAGTCTCTATATTTTCTAAAGTATAGTTTAAGTTATTTTTTAGTATACTATTATTATATATATTTTTAATTAGTTTATAAAAGCTAGGTATTAAATATTTTAACTAAAAAGAAGATTAAGTAGTTATTAATTTTAGATTTAGATTTTTTTAAAAAGAGTTTAGAACTTTAGATAATAGTAACTATATAGCTAGCTTTCTAGTAAAGTTAGCTATAATATAATATAATAAATATATTATAAAAAAAGGCTTGAATAATACCCCTTCTAAGACTTTNACTAGGAATAGATTTATACTTATAGTTATTAAGTATACTTATTTCAAAAATATTATACGTAAAGTATATTAAAAAAGTTATTCAAAGTTAAACTAAAGAGATATATTAGATATCTAGTAGGCTATATTCTAAATACCTATAATTTATATAAAATCTAGATCTTTCACTTTTAGAAAATTATTATTACTTAGAATATTAAATTTAATAAGATAGGACTTTATTTAAAATAAGATTTATATAAAGTATTTATAAAAGAAATTATAAAACTACTAGTTAAGTTAATTATTAAGAAGAAAAACCTTATTTTTAAAATATTTAGAAAGTTTAGAATAGTAAAAATATTTTATAAAAGGATTTCTTTTCTACTAGTTATCTTATTAGTATTAGAAGTAACTTAAAATATTAAGCTAAACTTAGGATTAGTTTCTAAAACTAATAAGAAAGGTTTAATTATATTTAAACTAATACTTAAACTAATAAAACTAGTCTAGGTTTCTAATTGATAATAATTAGATATAATAACTTTAAGTAAACATCGGAGTTTAAGAAATATACTAATAACTAGAAAATTAGATAATATATTTAAAATTAGGGATTTAACTAGGTAAGAAGGGATAGTTTTTTAACTAAAAGTAGAGATAATTATTTTAAGACTTTAATTTAACTAATTTAAAATAGACTTAAATATAACTCTAGATTTTAACTAATTAGGTTAGGATTTTTAATTACCTAGGAACTAGGCTAATAATATAAGAATAGATAATAATAGTAATTAGAACTAAGGATTACTATTAGTAATTATATAGTACGCTTAAAAAAAGATAATAGTAGTATTTTAGATTTCTTGGAATATAAATGAGATAGTTTTATTAGTATTTATTTATTTAATTAGTAGTAAAAGCTAGATAAAGAGAATTTTAATTTCTTAATAGTTTTCTTGATTATTTAAAATATAGTATTAAAGAAAAGAAATCTTTTTGGGAGGGGTTGATGGCTTGTTTTCTACTGCGACTATTGGTAGACATGTTGCCCCCTGAAATATAACTTTAGCCTTCCTACCCCCCCCTACTAATTACTATAGCTAGCCCCTAGTTAATCCGGGGCTAAACCCCTCATGGCTATAGTAGCTAGTATACTTACCCCGCGTTAAGTTTTTCGATAATAAATAACTGATAACTCCTTCCGCGATAACCTTATACCTTTACGCCCTCACGCCTTCACGGTTATATACGATTTAAATATCTCGAGATATTTAATTATTGTTAACTATAAGTACTCTATTCAAACATTTATTATAACCTCGATATCTGTAACTTTAATATTTCCTAGACTAAGTTTTACTTACTCCTAAGATGAGATTTTATACTACTAATATAAAAGTTCTCTACTACTAATATAAGTTAACTTATAATCTCTATATAAGTATAGTAAGACTTAGCCTACTTTTATTAACGAATGATTTTGATATTAAGTATAGCTGATATATGAATAATACTTATATAGATATAGATATTTCTAGTATAGTTAGATAGCTTTTAAAACCCTTATAATTATAGTATTATAATATTCTAAAGTATCTAGTAATTAGTATTATAGTGGGGTATTAATATTAGGGTATTATTTGATTAATACCTAGTCTCTAATATTATTAACTTAGTATAGTAGTTTATGGGATAGCTAGACGATTTTCTTTTGAATATCTATAAGTTATTTATTAATTATAGTATTTAGAATAATGTTATTAAGGCCTAGTCTAATATATTAATAGTTTTAGTTAAAATAGTTGTAGCTAGATATTTCTATATTTATATTATAGTTATTTGTTTATGGGTAGTTATATGGATTTCGAGGAGGTTTTAGTATTATTATAAAGGTATAGTATACTATAATTCTAGTTACTAGGCTATACTAAGGATTATTTAGTTATAGAAGAGTAATAGATTATAGAATACTTGGTTTTTATATCTTAACGTAAGTACTCTATTTTATTCTATCTTTAAGAAGTTCAAAAAAATTCTTAACCCTATAACCTTAGTAGTTATTTTTAGCTTTATATATTAAGCCCTAGTCTCGATGAGGCTTTCCCCGATTGCGACTATGAGGTCTTCTATTATTATAGGGTTAAATGTCGGAATTGGGGGTATAATTGTCTATAATAATAGGTAATTTCATTACTGTTTTAACTAGTTGTGAGCTAGTATTGGTATAAATACTATTACTAGGTAAAATTTATAGATAAATCTATATATAGGGTAAAGAGCTTAGATATTATTCTAGGTATAGAGCAAAAGTAACTAAATAAAGAAATCCTTTTACTAAAATTTAGATATATTTTAATTAACTAATTATACTACTAAAGACTTAGAAAGATATTACTAATTTACTAGAATTACTATAAAGTTCTTTTATTAAGATCACTAGAATTAAGATTATAAAATTAAAAGAGAAAAATACCTGGCGAGAAATAGATTACTAGGATACTAGATCTAAGCCTTTTCTTTTTAAATACGTTTAACTTATAAGATAGATATAAATAATTTTCTAGAATAGTATAAGGTAAGGATTTATATATATATAAATATATAACTAATTAATCTATTATAAACTATATATATAATAACTTTAATTACTTAAACTTCTTAGGTAATTATAGTAGTTATAGTATACTTTAACTTTAAGGTTTACTAGTTTAATATTACTAATATGTTTCTAAATATTATAAAGGACTTTAATAAACTTCTAATAATAGTCGAATTACTAGATAGATTTAAATTTATAAAATATTATATAGAACTTAAATATACTTTTTATAGATCTTAAAATATATATTTTCTTTAATATCAAACCTTTTATACTACTTTTAAATTATTAAGCTTCTAGCTATAGTTAGAAAAGTTTTATTTATTTAAAACTAAAAGTTTAAGTATTTTTATCTTATTCTATATAAATAATATTCTTCTCTTATATTATAAGATAGCTAAACAAGAAACTTATAAGATTATTAAAAATATTAAGTTTACTTATAAATTTTAAGAATAAAGTCCTATCAAGTATTTCCTAGGAGTTTAAATAAATAGGAAATATAAATATTATAAGATTTATTTAGTTTATAATATATATATTACTAAGATTACTAAGTATTTTAATCTTAACTATAACTTAACTCTAATAATACTACTTCTAATAGTAACTTTTACTATAAATACTAGTTAAGTTATATTTAAAGAGATTTATAAGTACTAGATAAAAATTAGTTTAATTCTTTATATTTCTATTATAATATAACTAGATATCTTATTCATATATTCTCTACTTTTAAAATACTTCATAAATCCTTTTAAATATATATAAATACTATAAACTATATAACTTAGTATTTCTATAAAATACAATTCCTAATACTATAATTCAGAAACTTAAGAAATATTAACGAGATACCTTAAATACTTTTAATTATTAGAAATACTTTATTTATATGTTATAAAAAAGAAGAGGCTGATAGCTTACTCTCTACTATAACTATTAGTAGATATATTACCCCCTAAAGTATAACTTCAGCCCTCCTACCCCCCCTACTAACTACTATAGCTAGCCCTTAGTTAATCTAAAACTAAACCCCTCGTAATTATAATAGCTAGTATACCTGCCCCGTGTTAACCTTTTCGCAAATAATAAACAACTAATAACTCCTTCCGCGATAACTTTATACCCTCATACCTTTATAGCTATTAACGTATAATTCAAATATCTCAAGATATTCAATTACTACTAACTATAAATACTCTATTTAAATATTTATTATAACTTTAATATCTATAACCTTAATATCCCTATTATAGACTAAGCCTTACCTACCCCTAAGACGAGATTCTATACTACTAATATAAAAGTTCTCTATTACTAATATAAGTTAACTTATAATCTCTAAATAAGTATAACAAAACTTAGCTTATTCTTATTAGTAAATAATTTTAATATATTAATCAGGTATAACTAATATATAAATAATACTTATATAGATATAGATATTTCTAGTATAGCTAGATAGCCTTTAAAACCCCTATAATTATAGTATTATAATACTCTAAAGTATTTATTAATTAATATTATAGTAAAGTATTAAGATTAAGCTATTAGCTGATTAATACTTAATTACTAATATTATTAGCTTAGTATAGTAATTTATAGGATAACTAGATAATTTTCTTTTAAATATCTATAAATTACTTTTTAATTATAATATTTAAAGTAGTTTTACTAAAACCTAGTCTAATATACTAATAGCCTTAATTATAATAGTTATAACTAGATACTTCTATATTTATCTTATAGTTATCTTTTTATAAGTAGCTATATAGATTTCAAGGAGATTTCAGTTCTATCGTGAAAGTATAGTTACGGAAAAATAATAGATTATAGAATACCTAGCTTTTATAAATACTCTATTTTGTTCTATCTTTAAAAGGTTTAAAAAGGTTCTTAACCCTATAATTTTACGACTTTAGTAGTTATTTTTAGCTATATATATTAAGCTCTAGCTAATCTTAATAAAGCTCTCCCTAACTATTACTACGAAATCTTCTACTACTATAGGGTTAAATATCGGAACCGGGGGTATAATTATCTATAATAATAAGTAATTTCATTACTATTTTAACTAGTTATAAGCTAGTATTAGCATGAATACTATTATCAGGTAAAGTTAATAGTTAAATCTATATATGAAGTAAAGAGCTTAGATACTATGCTAGGTATAGAGCAAAAGTAACTAAACCAAATAGATTATAAAAGAACTTAGAAATTAAATTATAATTATATTATTGCTCTATTTAGAAAACTAATCTAATAAAAGGCTACTTAATAAAATACTATAACTATATTAATAACTAAAATAGAACTTCTTAGCTTAAAATATATTTCAAAAGAAACTATAATATTAAAGAGACTATTTTGAGATATTAAGTTTAATTTAGGAGATATCTAGAAAATCTATTATAATAACTACGAAATAATTAAGCTAGTAATCTTAAATAGTAAATACTTATCTATTAGATTTTAATGTATACTAGTTGTATTAAAGGTCTCTGATCTATTTAAAGTTATATACTTCTTAGGGGACTTTTTAAAAGAAACTATACCTAGTACGTTAAACCCTATAGATATTACTAGTTCTAAGGAACCGTTTAAATAGAGAAAACCTTAGGTAGCAAATACGGTTAATTAATACGATAACTAATAAATATAAAAAGTATATTATAAAGGGAAAGTATAGGCCTATATCCGTCATAATTACTTTTTAAGGATCATAGTTACGTAATACTAATACTAGCTAGCTAGTAGTACCTATTACTAGCTATTAATAGTCACTAGCTATTAATAACTATTAGTAGGTACTAATAGCTAGTAGTAGTTACTATATAGTTTATATAATTAGAAAGTATATGGCTACTAGTCGTATTTACCTGCCGTAGGATTTAAACCTACTATTCTTACTATAATAGTAAGAGCTAGCTAGACGTTAAACTACTATATTAAGCGGGGATTACTACTATACTATAAATTAATAAAGCTATTATATTAGAAGAAGTAATTACGAAACTTCATACTTAAAGTCTATATAAAGCGAAAGATTGTAAGTATTATTTTAGATACTTTAGACTTTTTTATTTTAATATTTTACTAAGAACTAATAAGTTATTGAAATCAATTATAATAATATTATATAAAAGCTAATTCTACTACTATTAATACTTATATGATCTTTTCTATAACTTATTATAAATATATAATGTTTTATAGTTTTATATTATTTAACTATTTTGGTATTAACTTCATTAAGCAGTTTAGTATAATATAATAGTTAGTAATACTACTATAACTTACTATTTAAAAAACTACTTTATTAACTATAAAATTAAAATTAACATAAAATAGAAAGGAATCTATATAGTTTTATACTAATTTATTTAATAAAACTACTTTATTTTTTAAGTTGTAGTAAAATTCAATAGAATTAGTATTTATTTTAGTATTTTTAATAGTATTTTTAATAATTACTTAGAATTTAGTTACTTTTACTCTATACTTAGAATAGTATCTAAGCTCTTTACCCTATATATGGATTTACTTATAAATCTTATTTATATGATAAATCAATAATATAGTATATAGTTTAAAAATAAGTTATTAAAAATGGAATTTTATTCAAACTAGAATAAAACACTTGAACGCGTATAAATAGGATAGTTAGGCCTTATATAAGCTAGTAGAGTTATATAGCAGCTTTAATACTATACCTATTCTAATATACCGCCCTAGTAGTAGAACTAGTAGGGATACTTTTATATCGTTTAAGTAATATACTAAATATATTAAAATAGGATAAATAGTTTTCTAAAATAAGTTTCTAAGTACTTAAGTAAAAGAAATTAATAAAGTTATTATAATTTATCGTATATTTGATTATCTTTATTATATATTGGTAAAAACGATTAGTTAATTCTTTCTAAAATTACTAGTAATCCGATCCTTCTATATATTATAAATAAATCATTTATTAGTTTTTCACTTACTAGTGTTCTTTCTTTTCCTTTCTACTAATATTTTTAATAGTTACCTTTTTATTTATAAGTAATATATTTCGTTAATATAAATTTCGTATATTAACTTCAAGCATAATAATACCTATTAGTTATCATTAATATTTAAACTATAGGACAAACTTTACAAGTTAGTTAAGAAAGAAGATAGTAAAACTGAAGATTCTTCTTTTAAGGTTAAAACATAAGTTATTAATATTAAGAATATCCTTACTACTAATCTTTTAATATATTTAGATTTATATTATTTATTAAATAAGCTTATACCTGGTTTTAACTATTTTATCCCTGAATTCTAGTATATATTACTTAATTTTGATTTAAAAAGTAATTGAGAATTAATATTTCAAATTATATTATATATTATTTACTTTTATCTATTTTATAATAATAATAACTTTAGAACTTAAAATAATTTCCTTTTCCTTTCTTAAGAAATTTCTTTTATTTAATATCTTTTAACTCTTTCTACTCTTTTTAAATCAATTAATACTTTATAAGAATATATACAGCATAAAAGCTACTATGCGACTCTACTAGNCTAGAGGAGTAATAATAGTAGTAGAGGGGCTAGTAGTATATAAGAGGTTTTTGAGAGACTTTATAAATAGTACTACTCTTCTTACTATAGGGGCAGAGGTTTAATAAGGGTACTAGGGGTTTATTTAGAATATAAGGGGTAGTAGAAGGCTAGTAGGAGGGCTAGGATATATGCTATAGAGATAAGGGGTTTTGAGATCTAGGAATAGCTTTATTCGAGTTACGAGACTATAAAAGTATAGTCTATAAAGGGGAGGAATATATTAAGGCGTACTAGTAGTTCCTAGTAAGGCTATTGTTTAGTTATTTGTAAGAGGGGTATTTAGATATAAGAAGGCTAGGATCTTAGGCGTAAGGGGTTAGATTCGAATATATTAATAACTTTATATTTATGTTTTACCCCCCGAATAGATCTATTACTTGGATACTGTACCTATCCCTGACACCCCCCTACTAATTATTATAGCTAGCCCCTAGTTAATTTAAAGCTGAACTTTTCGTAGTTATAATAGCTAGTATACCCGCTTTGTATTAACGTTTTCGATAATAAATAACTAATAATTCTTTTTATAATAACCTTGTACCCTTATACCCTTATACCCTCACAACTACGTATAATTCAAATATCTTAAAATATTTAATTATTACTAATTATAAGTACTCTATTTGAATATTTATTATAACCTTAATATCCGCGACCTTAATATCCTTACTAAGCTTTACCTACCCTCAGACGAGACTTTATACTATTAATATAAAAGTTTTCTATTACTAATATAAGCTAACTTATAATTTCTATATAAGTATTATTAGATATAGCTTGTTCTTATTAGTAAACAATTTTGATATATTAAGTATAGCTAATATATAAATAATACTTATATAGATATAGATATTTATAATATAGCTAAATAGTTTTTAAAACCCCTATAATTATAGTATTATAATACTCTAAAATATCTAATAACTAATTTAGTTACTTTTACTCTATACCTAGAATAGTATCTAAGCTCTTTACCCTATATATAGATTTAACTATAAATTTTACCCGATAATAGTATTCGTGCTAATACTAGCATATAACTAGTCAAAATAGTAATGAAATTACCTATTATTATAGATAATTATACCCCTAGTTCTGATATTTAACTCTATAGTAGTAGAAGACCTTATAGTAATAGTTAGGGAAAGTTTTATTAAAATTAGCTAAGGCTTGATATATAGCGCTAAAAGTAACTACTAAGGTTATAAGGTTATAGGGTTAAGAACTTTTTTGAACTTCTTAAAAATAGAATAAAATAGAATACCTACTTTGAAATATAAAAGCTAAGCGTTCCGTGATCTATCACTTTTCCGTAACTATACTTTTATAATAGAACCGAAATCTCCTCGAAATCCATATAGCTACTTGTAAAAAGATAATTATAAAATAAGTATAGAAATATCTAGCTGTAACTATTATAACTAAAGTTATTAGTATATTAAACTAGGCTTTTATAAAATTATTCTAAATACTATAGTTAAAAAGTAACATATAGATATTTAAAAGAAAATTATCTAGCTATCCTACGAGTTACTATACTAAGCTAATAATATTAGTAACTAAGTATTAATTAAATAATACCCTAATATTAATACTTTACTATAATATTAATTACTAGATATTTTAGCATATTATAATATTATAATTATAGGGGTTTTAAAAACTATCTAGCTATACTAGAAATATCTATATCTATATAAGTATTACTTGTATATTAGTTATATTTAATTAATATCTTAAAATCGTTTACTAATAAAAGTAGGCCGAGTCCTACTATATTTATATAGAAATTATAAGTTAACTTATATTAGTAGTAGAGAACTTTTATATTAGTAGTATAAAGTCTTATCTTAGGGGTAAGTAAAGCTTAGTCTAGGGGATATTAAAATTATAGATATCGAGATTATAATAAATATCCGAATAGAGTATTTATAGTTAATAGTAATTAAATATCTTGAGATATTTGAATTATATATAGCTATGAGGGTATGAAGGTATAAGGTTGTTGTGGAAGAAGGTATTAGTTATTTATTATTAAAAAGATTAATATAAGGTAGGTATACTAGCTATTATAGCTACGAGGGGTTTAGCCCTAGATTAACTAGGGGCTAGCTATAGTAGTTAACGGGGGAATAGGAAGGCTAAAGTTATACTTCAGGGGGTAATATATCTACTAATAATCGTAGTAGAGAGCGAGCTATTAGCCCCTCCTATCTAATAACTAATATTATAATAAAGTATTAATATTAAAGTATTATCTAATTAATACCTAGTTACTAATATTATTAGTTTAGTATAGTAGTTTATAGGATAACTAGATAAGTTTCTTTTAAATATCTATAAACTACTTTTTAATTATAGTATTTAGAATGATTTTATTAAAGTCTAGTCTAATATACTAAGAGTTTTAGTTATAATAGTTATAGCTGGATATTTCTATATTTATCTTATAATTATCTTTTTATAGGTAGCTATATAGATTTCGAGGAGATTCTAGTTCTATTATAAAAGTTATAGAAAAGTAATAGATTACGGAATACTTAGTTTTTATGTTTTAAAGTAAGTACTCTATTTTATTCTATTTTTAAGAGGTTTAAGAAGGTTTTTAATCCTATGATTTTAGTAGTTACTTTTAGCTACATATGTTAAACTTTAGCTAGTTTTGATAAAGCGTTCCCCGACTATTACTATGAAGTCTTTTATAGCTATAGGGTTGAATATTAGAACTAGGGGTATAATTATCAATAATAATAAGTAATTTCTTTACTATTTTAACTAGTTATAAGCTAGTATTAGTATGAATACTATTATTAGGTAGAATTTATAGTTAAATCTATATATAAGGTAAAGAGCTTAGATACTATTCCAGGTATAGTATAAAAGTAACCAAATAAAACTAGAATATATACTATTCTTAAAATAGTTTTATACCAATAAAAATAATTAGAGATTAAATTCTTTCCCTTAATTCTTATAATATAGAAATAAAACTTTTAAAATAGAATAAAACTTAAATAACAAATAGTATAAAGAATAGTTCAAATAGGTTATACATTACTAATTACTTTTATATAGAAAGAATAAGTTTTATATTCTTCTATAATCTTACTTAAATTACTTCTTTTAAAAGAAGTAAACTTAGTAAGAATATACCTAGAAATAATAGATTTCTTATTTAGTTTAATAAACTACTACTTCATGTCCTCAAGTTAGTATTTAAAATTATCAATCTTAGAAGAAGCTTCCTGATTTCCAATCTAAGTAGATTTCCTAGTAGACTTCAACATAATCCTTATATATTTTCTTAGAAATTCAATATAAGAGTATAGCTTCAGGCCTCGACTAGGAAAGGTTAAGATATATAAGTAAAGTCTATATTACTTTATAGACTATTGTTTAAAAGATCTAAGTTATGATCTTTCTATTAAAAATTCTTTCTAGTACTTTGCCAGCTAGTTGCCGGGTATATTACGTAGTCCTATTATTATATCCTAATATCTAACTAGTTTATTAATATTATTCTCTTTATTTTCTACTTTATGTATAGTAACTTTAAGCTTTTCCTCTTTATCTTTAACTATAAAGTTACTAGTTAGATTATTTTCTTTATTTTTGGAAAGAAGCTTAAGAGTAGAACCATTTTTAGGGTAACTATAAAAATATTCAGAGCTAGTAATAGTAGTAGGTTTCTTTAAAATAATAACTAATTTCTTAATAAAAATACCAAGCTTAAGTATATTAATAATTTGAAGTAATTACAATAAGAACAAATACTTTTATAAATTAGAGAATTTAGTAAAATAAAACTAAATAAAAGCCCCAAATTGAAATACCTAAGTTTTATATTACTATTTAATACTTAAACTAGTAAATTAATAAACTATGTTAGTATTAATAATCTAGCCTTATATTCTAAAAATAGATTACTCCTGAATAGAATTACCAGAAATAATAAATATATTAATACTTATAAAGGTATTGGCTAAAGGCCTAGCAAGGGAAGGAGTAAACAGTAAAAAGTAAGTCTCCGTAGGTTATAAGACTTCAACTTGGTAGGCTAACTAGTAGTAGCTATAAGAGGGCTTTTATCCTATAGTAGCCTGAGGCTACCATATCACGTAATCCGTGTATATATAGTAATCCGATCCTAGCTATCCCAGCTCTCCGTACAGGCTATAAGGCATATCCTTATAACTATCCCCCCCTCTATAAACCTTAGGCCCCAAGGCCTATAAATACTACATAGCTGCTTTTTTAAATATATTTTTAAAAATAGTTTCGCTAGTTATTTAGTAACTATTTAGCAATTCATAATAAAAGGGTTCTTTCCTATATATATATTAACATATAAGGGTTATCCTATATGTATATTAATATATAGGAGTTATTTATCCTATACGTATATTAATATATAAGGGTTATCCTATACGTATATTAACGTATAAGGGTTATTTATCCTATACGTGTATTAACGTATAAAGCTCCCGTTACTATATTAAGTAAATNCTATTTTTTAATAAAACTAAGATCTAATATATAAAACTAGACTATACTTTTAAGTTTAGCCTAATTAAATACTCTATTATTATAAAATAGTTATTTAGGAAGTATAACCTTATTTTCCTCAAATATAAACCCATTTTAAATTATTTTATAATCTATTTAAATATTTCTAGTATTATCTTAGAATTACTAAATATTTTATTCTCTTAACTATACCCTAAAATAGCTCTCTTAGAACTAAAATCTAATAATACTTATATATAGTACTTTTAAGTAAAATACCTAAGATAAACTATTCTTAAATATCTAGTTTTTAATATTTAGGAAGTAAAAATTATAAACCTAAAATAATTAAACTATTCCTATTATGTAATAGCTTATTCTTAATAAGTNAATAAATTATCTCTAGATAAACTTTAAAATTATATTTAATTTACTTATTTTATTATATTACTTAAGCCTTTTTCGATTTCCCTAAAATATATATAGGTAATTCCTAAACTCTTATTATTAAAGATAAGTTTTTAAGCTTTCTCTTTTTATTTATATTATTTAATAAAACTTATAATTTAAATTTTTAAGTATTATTAATATTTAGAAGATAAGTAAGAAAATAGAGAAGCTTTTTCATTTATAAAATTTATTAAAATAATAAAAGAATAGTAATAGTAATTAATAGAAAAACTAGTTACTAGAAATAAGTAATAAAATCAAAAATTAATTTTAAGCTATCTTCCTCTTATACTAAAAAGCTAGTTAGAATAAATAAGTATATTAGAAAAAAAAATTACTTAAAATATAAAAATATAAGAAACTATAAAACTACTACTTAAATTATAAATAAAATTAATTTAAATAGTAGTTATACTATATAATATATTTCTAGATATTTAAAATAACTAGAGATAGCTATATAAAGTTAAAGAAACCTAGTATAAATAATACTTTTATTAGTAAGTATTGGAATATATTCTAAACTTTTATTAAAACTTATAACTTTACTAGAAATAGATTTATACCTATAATTATTAAGTATACTTACTTTAAAAATACTATAAATAAAATATTTTAAAAAAGTTATTTAAAATTAAACTAAAGAGATATATTAGATACCTAATAAGCTATATTCTAAATATCTATAACCTATATAAAATCTAAATCCCTACTTTTTAGAAAATTATTATTATTTAAAATATTAAATTTAATAAGATAAGATTTTATTCAAAATAAAACTTATATAAAATACTTGTAAAAGAAACTACAAAACTACTAATTAAATTAATTATTAAAAAAGAGGAAAACCTTATTTTTAAGATACTTAGAAATTTTAAAATAGTAAGAATACTTAGTAAAAAGACCTCTCTTCTACTAGTTATCCTATTAGTACTAGAAGTAGCTTAAAATATTAAGCTAAACCTAGAATTAGTTTCTAAAACTAATAAGAGAAATTTAATAATACTTAAACTAATACTTAAACTAATAAAACTAGTCTAGGTTTCTAATTAAGAATAACTAGATATAATAACCCTAAATAAAAATCGGAATTTAAAAAATATACTAATAACTAGAAAACTAGATAATA
>RYZW01000864.1:12655-22778 GCA_004367215.1 Colletotrichum trifolii | reverse complement strand
AATTATAATAGAGATCTTAAGAAGGTAGTTTTAGTATATTACTAGTAAAGAAAAGAGTAATATTATAAGTTATACCTAACTAGTTAACTCTAATTCTACTTAAATCTTAATAATTATACTTAAAAAATTAAGTATTAGTAAACTACTAGTAAGCCCCTAATATTACTTTTAAGTAGAGTTTTCACGCTTTTCATAAGAATTTCTCTTTTACTTTTTAGTTCTAAATAAATAGTATTTATACTTTTTATAGCTAAATTATAGCTTAAGCTTAGCTTTTCGTATAAAGTATATTATTTATTAGTTCTTATACTAGATTCGGATAGTTAAGTAAAGTTTATAAGTTTTATCTTTACTAAATATATTTATTATATATTTAATTTAGAATATAGTAATTAAATAACTTACGAAAATAGTTTCTTAAATAATTTAGGATAATACTAAAAGTTTTAGTTTAGTTATAAAAATAGTAATAATATCCTATTTATTAGCTTATTATACTATTGAACTTCTAAAGAAATATATAATACATATTTAAAAACTGCTTTAGTCATTATAATTATTTATAGAACGAGTGTCTATAGTAATAGTAAAGATATTCAATAAATTACTAGCTTTATAGCTAAATTTAAAATAGAAACTCTTTATTTTACTAAAGTATTATATTCTTTATTTAGGTTTTATATAATAGTTATCTAAAAGATTATAATTAAAGCTTAGTAATTAGCTTACTATATAGATAATATCTAGTTTTATTATAACTATGACATAATTAATAAAGCTAATATTTTATTAATATTACTTAATTCCTATATAAAAAGCTTGATTATATCATAAGACGAATTCTTTAGTTTTTAGAAGGGTTTTGAACTATTTAATATATTATATATATTTTATAAAATACTTAAAAAGCTTTTTAGTGTACATTACTTATAAGAAATATAATTATTATACTACTTCATCTCGAGTAACCTTAATACTACAAACCTATTATAGGTTTTTATTTCCCTCGAGATAATACTTCTTTTAGGAGTCTATTAATGATGTAAATAATTTAGAAGTATCTTTTAAAGAGAAAAAAGAAACATAGTTATTAATATAGAAGAAGAAGATAATAGACCTTTTAAACTAGTAATATAACTCTACTATAGTAAGTTTAAAGCTAAGGTATTTAAAGACTATTTCTAAGTAGTATTATTAGAAGAAAAGAGATTTCTAAGAAATATATAATACTTTGATAAAATAGTAGATCTTACCTAGTTTTTAATAACTTAGTAGTATTTCTATATAGATAACCTTATTAAGTATTATATATACAAAGATATTAACTACATTATATTAGAATAGCTTAAGATTAAAATAGTTAACAATTACTATAAAAGGTCAAAATAATATGTTTACTAGAATAGCTATATAGGTTTTATAGTTATCTTATAACTATTAATCTCTATAGATAACTAGTTAAACTTTAATTTTAAGAAGTATTTATACTTATTTAGCTTACAAGTATAAACTTAGTAATACCCTTAAATCTTTAAACTGTTCATAAAAGTCCTACTAACTTTATTTTAAGAGTTTAATTTAGTATAACTCTTAAAATAAGCCTATTTAGCTATTATTATTACTTTAGTATATAGATAAGTCAATGTTACTAAGTAAAATATAGGTAATAGTAATAACTTCTATTATAAGACTTTTAAAATAGGAATTTCTATTCCCCTATATTTCAAGTATTCTCTAATATCTAATTTATTTTATAATGAAAGTTTATCGTTAGAAGTTATAAGATATATATCTTAGAATTCTTAAGAAAATTAAACTTCTAAAACCCTTTCTAATTAACTATTAATACTATTTTATAGCTATAAAAAGAAATATTTTAGAGTTCTTTTGAAATACCTAAAACATACTAACTAAAAGTTAGCTTTAATAAAGATCTCTTAGCTACTCTAATATAGTATTTTATCTATCCCTTATACTAAACCTTTTCTAGGGATACCTAAACTCCTTATCCCCCTATAGTTCTATCTATATAAATAAAACTATAGGAAAATATAGTAAATAACTCTAGAAAAAACATTCATACAAATTTCGTAGTTTTCAAGTTTACTTTAAAAAGCTCAGGAATAACTACTATATAGATACGAAACCTCGAACTACTACAATTACTTCCTATTATATTAACTACCTTATCAAACTCTTTACTTAAACTTAAATAAATAACTAAACTAACCTTAAGTAACTCTACTATAATCATATATTCTTATAACTAGTAAAAAGCTTTATTAGAATCAAGTTATTTAAAGTTATTTTATAGAAAAGCTAAATCTCTATTAAAAAGAATATTTCATCAAAAGAAACATTATAGATTATTATAAGTTTATTTTAAAATAAGTTCTATGCTTAATATTTATGAGTTAAAATATTTCTAACTAAAAAGCTAATAAAAACACGCCCCTTAAAATAGGCGAGTTAGTTATATATCAGTTTTAAATCTATAATTAGAATAGAATATTCATAGTTATAAGTATAAAAATACGCTTAGTCTAGTCTCGTAGTATTATACGTTTAAGCGTCTTTATGAAGCTTCTATTATAGTATTTACTAGCCTAGAAAATACATCAGTATTTAATTATAAAAGAATACTATAGCTTATAAGGTTTCAAGCTAGAAACTATAAAATAACTTACTTCTTCATTTTAAAACTTTCACGTAAGCTTTAATAACTACTCCAATATACTTAATATTTCTATTTTAATCCTAGGTACATAAACTAAATAGCTTAAAATATATACCTTAAGAAGTAAAATTTCATTTTAACCTTCTATATTTAAAAATCTCATTATTATACTTTAAATCTTTAATATTCATACTTTACTACTACTTAAAAAATAATAATAAAACTCTTAAATACCTTTATTATTATAGCTATAGTATAGTTAAGAAAATAGAAATCCTAAGAGTAATAAGTAGTTCTATCTATAAATATTAAAGCTAAAGTATAGCTATTATAGTTCTAGTAATAAAGATAGAAGTTAAAAATAATGTATTTTCTAGGGGCAATATATAAACTACTCTCGTATTCTATACAATGAATCTTTTGCTTAGTTTTAGTAATACTATATATTTTATGTATTTCCTAAGTAAACTAGTATATATTATACTTTAAATAGTTATTAGTAATCTAAATACCTTATATTAGAGAAGTAAGATAGTTTTAAAGTTTTCTATTAAGATATTCTAAGTACTAGTACTAGAACTATTTATTACTTTTCAGGAATCTTTAAATAATACCTACAGTATACTACTAGTATCAGTAATATCTAGGAGAAAACTTATACTATACTAATTATATAGCTAAAGTAGTTAATCTAAACTTATACTATACTAATTATACTAATATAGTAATTACTCTTTTATGAAATATATAGTACTTAAAGATTTACTAGTTATATTAAATATTAGTAACTATAATTTTAGAATAATTATTCTTCTATAATTCAGATAAGTAATCTAATTTAATATCTTACTAGTAGTTTCATTTTTATAACTATTAAAAAGAGATAAGATTGATAGCTATAATATTATAGGCAATAATATTATAGAAATATAACTAATCCTTCTAATCTTCTATAATCTAAATAAAGGTCTTAGTATCTCTATAACCTTTAATTAATATAGGTTTTATATTATACTAAATATAGTTTCCTATAAAAGCTCCTTAAAGAATTATAAAATACTTAATATCCTAGAAAATATAAACTAAAATATTTAAGTTAAAAATAAAAGAGTTTTAGAGAGAATATTACCAAGATCCTTCTTTATAATATATTTATTATATAGTATTATAGCTAATTTAGCTAGAAAACTAGTTAAATAGTGACTATTATTTAAAGCTTTAAATTCCTCTTGAAAAATCTAAATCAAAAATAAATAACTATTTAATCTTCTTTTTAGTTAGAATATTTAATATTTAGCTTCTATAAGCTCATTAGGGGTATATATAATAATAGTATACTAATAAATAACTTAGTCTATACTTTAGAAAGTATGAAAGTTTATCTAAGCTTCAAAGATATGTCTTACTATTTTAAGTATTTGAAGTAGTAGTAGGGATTTCTGTTAAAATATTAAGAATACTATAATTTATCTTACTATATTATAAGGTTTCGGGGAAGTACTATATAGTTTCTATAATAGGTAAGATAATTCTCTTTACGAGTATTAAATTTTAATAACAATAGATTATAAATATATAGTTTTATATATAAGACTTAATTAGTAAATAAACTAGTAAAATTATAAATTCGTAAACTTTGAATACTTTAATAATAGAAAAAGTATTAGAGGCTAGCTATAAGAAGTACTTTAGTAGTACTTTAATAGTATTATAATAAACTTAAAGAGTTTATACTTAAAGTAAAAACTCTTTACTAGATTATAGGGGTAGTAGTTATATAGAATCCTGATAGTACTATTCTATATAAACCTTAAGGCTTAGGTCTATAATCTAACCCCTATTACCCCTCTATCCTATTATTATAGTAATATATAATATCGATAACCTTATAATATAACTATAACCTCTAACTACCTAAATCAGCTTAACTAATAAAAGAAATCTATCTAAGATTACTTTTTCAAGTATTACCAATATTAGATAGTTCTACTAATAAGAAAATTCAGTTACTATTAATATTAAGTAGCTTTACTAATAACAAAGTTCATACTATATTTACCTTAGGTAATCTTATACTATACTCCTTTTTCTATTAATCTATAAGAAACCCCTTTCTTCTGCTTATATATAGTTTTACTTTCTTTCTTTTAACTTTATATAACTCTTTTCTCACACCTATTATAATACTACTATTTTACTACCTTTTTACCTTCTTTCCCCTTTTTATATTTTATTTATTGCTATATTTACTACTATTACTACTATATCTAGCCTTCTTAATAATTACCCCTCTTTTTACTATACTCCCTCTAAACCTACTACTTATACTTATAATAGCTACATTATTAAAAGTAATTCTAATAATAAAGAGAACTAGCCCCCTAATATAATTATCTCTACCTACCTAAATTATTACTAAAAATAAAATAAAAGCAATATTACTTATTCTTATATATTAAGTCGCAGCTAATCCTGCCACGAATACTTAAAATCAAAAAGTAAGTATAAGTAAAGCTTATACCTCTTTACTACTAGCCCCAAATTACGCGCTACTAGCCGCTAAATTAATTATTTAATTATAATTAGTAAACATATTATCTCCCCTACTATTACTATTTCTAAAATAAAAATCAAAGTTATACCCCGCTATACTACTATTCTCTTACCTAAATATTCTACTATAGTCTAATACTATAAGAATTACCTCTATTATACTTAATAGGAAACCCCTATTTATATTACTACTATATTTACTATTCCTTCTTCCTATACTAAAAACACTCCTACCTCTACCTCTACTTTTACCCCTAAATAAATTATTACGAGCCTTAGTAGTATTATATAAATAATAATAAATTCCTCTTCTTTTCTTTCCTTATTTCTATTATACTAATTTCTCTATAGTAAAGTACTATAATATATTTTCTCTTTCTCTATTTTTATTATACTAATTTCCTTATAATAAAGTATTATAATATATTCTAGTACTTATACTATACTTTACTAATATTATAGCTATATCCTTAGCCCTATTAAAGCTAGCTTACTTATCTATTACTACTATACATTTACTACCCCTACCCAATACTAACAATACTTTACTTATAAATAAATACTACTTATTACTATTACTAACAACGAAAAAGAAGAAGAAAATGATAATAACTAAAAAGAAGAAGAATTCTAGGGATATAAAAATAATACTAACTTTTTTACTTAATTTATTTATTTAGTACCCTAGAGGCAAGTCTAATAGCTAGTTATATACACCCTCTAAAAACCATTATATTACTTGATTTATAGTTTATATAGCTTTTTACTATTAGTAAATTAATATTAAACTATTATTCTCTCTAATATCTTTATATTATAACTTAATTATATTATAGCTTTATTATTAGTAAAGCTCTCTAAGAATTCTTATATTAAAATATTATAACTCCTCTATTTAACTAATATATTATAGCTATATCTTTACTTTAATATATTCTTTACTACTAATATCTCCTTAATATTATACTTTCCCTAAGTTTCGCTATCCTTTCTAGTAAAGACCAGGTTAGGATTAAGTTATATATTTATATATTATTATAATAGTAATAAGCTATCCTCTACCTATTTAATAAAGTTAATATAAAATATTAAGAAAGATACCTATAGGGATATCTAAAGTAATATTTAGTAGGTTTAGTATATTAATAATTTTATATTTAGAAGATACCTAGTCGAGGTTTTTACTTAATGAATTTATTTTAATATAGTATAGTAATAATTTTACCTTATCCCTAACCTAAAACTTTTTAGCTACCTATAATATTCTAGTTATACTTATTTTATTATATTACTATGTATATACTATTATAACTTAAACTATAGTAAAACTATCTTTAAAGTAAAATAGAAAAACTGAAACTTACCTTAAACTAGGATATAATCTATTCTATTACTTTAGAATATAAAATAAGTATAATATTAAACCTATTTAAGAATTTATTTAGGTTTATTCTAGTTACTTAATAAATCCTATTATTTAATACTAACTAATAAATAGTAATATAAACTAGCTAGTCTAATTACGAGAAAGTAATATATATTTATAAAAAAGCTTAGATCTTAAATATTACTTTCTCTATCCTACTATGTATCGAAAAATAGATCAATATTAATAAAAGTTATTTTTCTTTTTTTAACTAGTATAATATTATCTAGAAAATACTAATTTAATCTAAACTAAAATTAGTAATAATTAATATAAAGAAGTTATAAAACTACTACTAAATATCTTAGAATCTCTCTGTATAAATTTTAGTAGTTATAAATATTATAGTTTCTAACTAGATATATTTTAATAATTAATCTATAATTATTATAAGGAATCTTAAGTCCCCTTCTATAATAAATAATAGTTTTATTATAAAATTAATAGATATTTATAACTAGAACCTATTAGGAATTAGAAAAAACTATAATAAACTTTAGTAGTACTACTATCTTTTATATAAGTACTAGTAGATATTATATACCTATATAAAATATTTAATATCTTTTAATATACTATCCTAATACTAGTCCTATAAAAGTACTATAAATATCGAATAAATATTAGGATAACTTAAAACTTAAGAATTATAAACTATTTAGAAAATTATAATTATTAATAACTTATAACTAGGAATTTAGACTTAACCCTAATAGAATAGAATACTATTATTTCCTATTATATAATTAACCATTTATATCTATATTAAAACCTCTAAGAAAAACATCCTTACTACTTATAGATAGTTTTTAGGTAAACCTTATATATTAGTATTACTATAATTATTTAGTTCTATAGTAATAGTAATATAATACTTTAGAATATAGTATATCTGTCTAGTAATTTACTAATAGTATATTAGTAATTATCTCCTATTTATATAGCTTCTTCCTAACCCCTTTCTATCTATATATTATAAATTAAGA
This sequence comes from Colletotrichum trifolii, assembly GCA_004367215.1. NCBI lineage: Eukaryota > Fungi > Ascomycota > Sordariomycetes > Glomerellales > Glomerellaceae > Colletotrichum > Colletotrichum trifolii. The sequence continues at coordinate 15,136 of RYZW01000864.1, read as the reverse complement.
TTACTAGGGAAAACGTTTCTTTATCCCTATAATTAGTTAGAAAAACTAGAGAACTTATATTATAAATTTTAGTTCTATTATATTATCTTAATTTTATTAAGAAAGAATATTAAAATACCTAGTAAAATAACCTAAATAATGTTTCAAGATAGAACTAAACTCTAATAAAATCTCTATTTATTTAACTTATTTTTCTAAGATAAATCTTAGATTTATAAAATATTCTAAAGCTTTATAATTAGAAAAAATAGTAGATAATTTTACTATATTCTATAACTCTACTAATTATACTTTTAAATATAATATTACTATTAGTAACTCCTTATTATAAATAGTATAGTTCTACTAGGTTAGTATAAATCTAGCTAAATAATAAGTAATTAATTATAATATATTATCACTATTTCCTTATAAGAAATAGCTATTTAATACTACCCCTAAATAATCTACTTCTACTACTATATACTATTCTAGATCTTATCAAATTATAACTAGCTCTAAGATAAATATAAACCTAAATTCTTTAAATACTTACTAATATATAGTATTCTAGGGAGGGGCTGATGGCTCGCTCTCTACTGCGACTATTAGTGGACATGTTGCCCCCTGAAGTACGACTTTAGCCTTCTTACCCCCCCTACTAACTACTATAGCTAGCTTCTAGTTAATCTAGGGCTGAACCCCTCGCGGCTATAGTAGCTAGTATACCCGCCCCGCGTTAACCTTTTCGATAACAAACAACCAACAACTCCTTCCGCGACAACCTTATACCCTTATACCTTCACGCCCTTATAGCTACGCATGATTTGAATATCTCGAGATATTCAATTACTGCTAACTATAGGTACTCTATTTGAACGTTTATTATAACCTTAATATCCGCGACCTTGATATCCCCTAGACCGAGCCCTGCCTACCCCTAAGACGAGACTTTATACTACTAACACAAAAGTTCTCCGCTACTAATATAAGCTAACTCATAATCTCTATATAAGCGTAGTAAGACTCAGCTTACTCTTATTAGTGAATGATCTTGATATGTTAATTGCGGCTAATGGCTAACTTATGAATAATACTCGTATAGATACGGATACTCCTAGTATAGCTAGATAGCCTTTAAAACTTCTATGATTACGTTATTATAATATTCTAAGGTATCTAGTAACTAGTATTATAGTAGTATATTGATATTAGGGTATTGCTTGATTGATACCTGGTTCCCGATATTATTGGCTTAGTATAGTAAATTATAGGTTAGCTAAATGATTTTTTTTTAAATATCTATAGGCTACTTGTTAATTATGGTGCTTGGGATGATTTTATTAAGGCTTATTTTGATGAAGTAATAGCCTTGGTTGTAATAGTTGTGGCTGGATATCTCTATACCTATTCTGTACTTCTTTTTTTGTGGGTAGTTATATGGATTTCGAGGAGATTTCAGTTCTATCGTGAAGGTATAGATATGGAAGAGTAATGGATTATGGAATGCCTAGCTCTTAGCGTTCTGTTTTATTCTATTTTTAAGAGGTTTATAAAGGTTCTTAATTTTACGACCTTAGTAGTTATTTTTAGTTATATATATTAAGCTTTAGTCTTGATAAGGTTCTCCCTAACTATTACTACGAGGTCTTCTACTGCTATAGGGTTAAATATTAGAACTGGGGGTATAATTGTCCACGATAATAGGTAATTTTATTACTATTTTAACTAGTTGCGAGCCGGTATTAGCACGAATGCTGTTATCGGGTAAAATTTATAGTTAAATCTATATATAGGGTGAAGAGCTTAGATACTATTCCAGGTACAGAGCAAAAGTAACCAAATATAGTATTCTAGTAGAATAATACTTTTTTCTATATTAATTATATAAGAAACTCTATTAAACTAGAAAAATAGTTAACTAAATTATCATAAAACTTTATAAATCCCAGGAAACTCTAGATATTATAGATATTCTTAGGAACTTCCTATTTAGTTACTTTTACTCTAAATATAGAATAGTATCTAAGCTCTTTACTTTATATATAGATTTAACTATGAATTTTACCTAATAATAGTATTCGTACTAATACTAGCTCGTAACTAGTTAAAATAGTAATGAAATTACCTATTATCGTGGATATTATACCCCTAGTTCCGATATTTAACCCTATAGTAATAAAAGACCTTATAATAATAATCTATACAAGGAAAGCTTCACCTAGGCTAAAACTTAGTATATATAGCTAAGAACCACTATTAAGGTTATAGGGTTAAGAATTTTTATAAACTTCTTAAGAATAGAATAAAATAAAGTACTTATAAAAAAAGGTATTCTATAACCTATTACTTTTCTATATCCTTTATAATAGAACTAAAATCTCCTCGAAATCTATATAGTTACCTATAAAAAAAGAACTATAGAATAAATATAGAAATATCTAGCTATAACTATTATAACTAAAACTATTACTTTATTAAAATAAGCTTTAATAAAATCAT
>RYZW01000863.1:0-22790 GCA_004367215.1 Colletotrichum trifolii | reverse complement strand
TCCGAATACGCTTAAATAGAATAGTAAATATCTTATATAAGCTACTAGAATTAAATAGTAGCTAGTAGAGTCGCGTAGCAGCCTGAGTACTATACGTATTCTCATATATCAATAGACTTATATTAGTTTATTATTCTCTCTAATATCCCTATACTATAATTTAAATTATAATATAGTTCTATTATTTATAAAGCTTTCTAAAAACTCTTATATTAAACTATTATAACCTTTTTATTTAATTCACATATTATAGTTATATTTTTATTTTAAAGTATTCTTTATTACTAGTATTTCTTCAATCTTATATTCTTTTTGGGTTTTACTATATTCCTTAGTAGAAACTAGTATAGAATAAAAATATATATCTATATATTACTAGGGTAGTAATAAGCCTTTTTCTCATTTATATAACAAAATTAAGATAGAATATTAAGTAAATATTTATAATAGTAGTTATATTAAAGGTCTCTGATCTATTAAAAGTTATATACTTCTCGGGAACCCTATAAAGGAAGCTATACCTAATAGTTAGCTCTCTTACTTCATATACCTACTAGATAATACTAGTTTTAACGAACTATTTAAATAGAAGAAACCTTCGGTAGTAATAATATAGTTAGTTAAGATAGTATTTGATAAATAGGGAAAGTATAAGCCTATTTATCGTAGTTATTTATTATAGGATTATAGTTACGTAATACTAATACTAGCTAGCTAGTAACGCCTATTACTAGCTATTAATAATCACTAACTATTAGAAGCTATTAGTGAATACTAATAGTTAGTAGTAGTTACTGTATATAGTTTATATAATTAGAAAGTACGTAGCTACTAGTCGCGGTTACCCGCTACAGGATTCAAACCTACTACTCTTACTATAAAATAGTATAAACTAGCTAGACGTTAAACTACTACGTGAAACGGGATAAGTAAATATTTATAAAGATATCTAATATAGTATTTAGTAAATTTAATATATTAATAACTTTATATTCAGAAAATATTTAATTAAGTTTCTTATTTAGATAATTTATATTAATATAGTATAGTAATAGCTATATTTTATTCTTAACCTAGAACTTCTTGATAATTTATAGTATTCTATTAATATTAATTCTATTTTATTATTATATATTTATTATTACTATTTAAGTTATAGTCATACTATTTTTGAAGTAAAGTAAGGACTAAAACCTATTCTAGACTAGAATATGTAGTTCATTCTATTATTTAAGAGTATAGAATACTTATAATAATAAACTTACTTAAAGGTTTATTTAGGTTTATATCAGTTACTAAAAAGTCTTTATTAATTAATACTAATTAACATATAGTAATATAAGCTAACTAGTCTAGTTAGAAAAAAGTAATATATATTGATAGGAAAACTTAAATTTGAAATATTCTTCTTTCTATTTTACTATTTATCTAGGAATAGAATAATAGAAATAATAATTGTTATATTTCTATCAATTAGTATAATCCTATTTAAGAAGCAGAATTTAGTTTAAATTATAATTAGTAATAGTTAATATTGAAAGATTGTAGAACTACTACTAAGTATCCGAGAACCTTTCTATATAAGTTCTAATAATTGAAGTTATTGTAATTTCTAATTAGATATACTTAGATAGTTGATCTATATTTAACATAAAGAATCTTAAATTATCTTTTATAATAAATAGTAGTTTAATATAAAGTTAATAGAAAACATTTATAACTAAACCTTATTAGGAATTAATAGGGATTATAATAGGTTCTAATAGTATTATTAATCTTTATATAAATACTAATAGATATTATATATCTAGATAAAATATTTAATATCCCTTAANAGTTAATAGAAAACATTTATAACTAAACCTTATTAGGAATTAATAGGGATTATAATAGGTTCTAATAGTATTATTAATCTTTATATAAATACTAATAGATATTATATATCTAGATAAAATATTTAATATCCCTTAATATACTATCTTAATACTAGTTTTATAAGAATATTATATAAATTAAATTAATAGTAGAATAGTTTAAGACTAGTAAATTATCAACTATTTAGAAACTTTTAATTATCATCAATTTATACTTAAGAACCTAGATTTAATCTTAGTATAGTAAAATACTTTTTCTTTTTACTATATAATCAGTTATTAATATTTATATTAAGATTTCTAGTAGGAATACTTTTACTATTCAATAATAAGTATTTAAGTAAATTTTGTATACTAGTATTATTATAATTGCTTAGTTTTATAATATTACTAACATAATATTTTAGAGTTTATTATACTTAATTAGTAGGTTACTAGTAGTATACTGATAAGTATCTTATATTCATATAATTTCTTCTTAGTTTCCTTCTATTTATATACTATAAATTAGAAATACTAGGGAAAACTTACTTTTATTTTTATACTTAACCTAGAGAAATTAGAAGATTTATATTATAAGTTTTAGTTCTATTATGTTATTTCATTTTTATTAAGAAAGAATATCAAAATATTTTATAAAATAACTTAAATAGTATTCTAAAATAAAACTAAATTCTAATAGAACTTCTATTTATTTAATATATTGTTTTAAAATAAATTTAAAGTTTATGAAATACTCTAGAGTTTTATAGTTAGAGAAAATAGTAAATAGTTCTATTATACTTTATAATTCTACTAATTATACTCTTAAATATAATACAACTATTAATAGTTCTTTCTTATAAGTAGTATAATTCTACTAAACTAAGATTAATCTAGCTGAATAAGATATAATTAGCTCTAATATACTATCCTTCTTTTCTTAAAATAAATTACTATTTAATGTTAATCCTAAATAATCTATTTCTACTATTATATATTATTCTAAGTCCTATTAAACTATTACTAGTTCTAAGATATATATAAGTTTAAATACATCACATACTCATTAATATATAATATCCTAACGAAATAGTACTCTTTTCTATATTAGCTATATAAGGGGTTTTATTAATCTGGAGAAAGAGTTGAATAAATTATAGTAGGAATTTATAAAACTAAAGAAATTCTGGATACTATAAGTATTCTTAGGGATTTCCTATTTTTATATAGTTTTAACGTTTTTAGGATTATAATAGATACTTTTCCCTATATTAATAACAAAACCTAAATACTTAGTTTATTATATAGAGAATCTATATCTCTCTAAATCTAAATATAATTTAACCTTTTATAACTATTTGAAAGTCTACTTTACCTTATCTTTAAAGTTACCTTTCAACTTACAATCATAGATAATCATATTACTAAATAAACTGAAATGGATTTATTAGATATATTTTCACATATATTATTAATATAATACTAGAATATTAAAAGTATACTTATGAGCTTAAAAGAAATAACAAATTACTCAAATAAGCTAGAAATGAAAGTGAAAAGAAATTTTATATTTCCTTCTTTCTATAATATAAATTTTCATAAGATTACGCGAATATTAACTTTTATAAACTATATTACTTTAAATAATAAGTATAACATCTCTTTGGTCAATAATAAAAGATAATAATTATAACTATTAATAGTATTGAAAATATAATACTTTATATGAAACTACTATTTTCCCCTAGGTGTTTTAATAGAAAAGATAAGTATTTTAGTTAGAATTAAGCTAGCTTAGACATAACTTTTATCTATTAAATCTATAACCTAGTAAAAAACCCTAAAGATGAATTCCTTTAGTATATTATAAAGTAGTCTCTATAAAAATCTAGTTCTATTCTGTTTCACTTCTTTTTTAGGTAAATATAGTAATTAAGAAACTTATAATAAAATAAAGAACTAGAAGCTTTATCTTCATTAAATCAATCTATAAAAGAACAAAAACAATTAATAAAGTAAATATTAATTATTCTAAGGTAATAGAAAATAGAACTACTAAAGCTATATTAATCTATGTTCAATTAATTACTAATTACTTATCTTCCTTTTTTCTTAAACTAGAAAATATTATAGCTAGTAATTTAATAAAGCTTATAAATCTATTTATATATATTTCTTTTAGTATAGTACTAATATTCTAAATAGTTCAGTTACTAAATATATTTATCTTTATCTTATTTCTCGTAAAATCTCAAATAACCTATTAATACTATAATTATAGTTTCCTAATTAATGAAGATAAAGCTTCTAGTTCTTTATTTTATTATAAGTTTCTTAATTACTATAGTTTCCTAAAAATAGCTAAGTATACTATTCCTAGGATTAAATAGAATAAAACCTCGGATATTTACTTATGAAAATTAATTTATTTTCTAGTTATTTTAGTAAAATAAACTTCCTAGTTAATACCTAGGATAATACTTAATTAGTATAATTATAGTGATACAATTAATATAATATTCTATTATCTTGTAAACTCTTTACTAATTATTCCATAGTAACTATAACTACTATTAATTTAGATAGAAATAAAAAACCTATTATTTATTAATATAAAGACTCAAACAGTAATTTATCTATTTATATCTATATTTCTCTAGTTTCATCTATTACTTCAATATTATTACTAGTAATTATAGTAGTTTATTCCTTCAAGAGATCTTTCTAGAGAATTAAGCTTCTTCTTTATTATTAATAATTCTTTTATTTACTTATAAAGCTTAAATATTAGTATTAGAAACTACTAGTGAATAAGTTAAATATAGCTTATATTTAGTAATAAAACAGTTTTTAATATTATAATATATATAAATATTAGCTTATCTATATACCTAGATAATTATAAAGTCTACTTACTAAACTTTATGTATATTTATAATAAAAGCTAACTAAAGCTTACTAGTAGTAGCTATCTATCTATTTAACTCTTTATAACAAAGAAGAGTAGTATTAGAATAATATTATACTAGTATTAAGGTAACTTAAATTACTCTTATACTTATTATTTATATATTCTTATTTTAATTAACTATTAGCTCTAATTAAAATAAAGATCATAATTAGCTACAATTTTGTAATTCTATATTAAATATCTTAGAGTCTATTTTAATTATATAGTAGTATTAACTAGTTGTATAGTAGTTTATCTAACTAATATTATCACTAATAGTAATTATCTGAATTTAATAGGAAAAGGCTAGTTAGAAGTACTTTAGCTAGATATTTCCTATTGAAAAGTATTTTCTTACTTGTTTTATAGCTAATTTAAACTTAATAAAAAACTTAGTAAATATCTATTCAAATTCTTAATAGATATAGGGAATCTTTTTAAAAGTTTGAATATTATAGTAAAGGTTTTTCTGATATTTAGTAAAATACCCGAAGAAAATATTAATATCCTAATTATATTAAAATCTTGATATTATATAAATATTACTAATATAAATTTAGATTTTAAGTAATAGGCTAGTCTATAAGAAATACTAAAAGCCTTCTAATATCTCAATAAAAGTTTATTTAATTTCTAATTTATATTATATAGTTATTTGCTATATAAGAAAGTAAAAGTATTACTATTAAAAATTACTAATAAAAAGTAGTTTCATCTTTAGATAAAGTATTTATATTACTTACGAAGTTATATTATAGTTCTATTAGAATTATATAAAAGTTTATTACAAAAATTAGTTATTATCTTCTATCAAATTAGTCTATTAATAGTCTATTAATAGTCTATTAAAACTCTTATTAGGAGTTCTAGAATATTAACATCTACTATCATTTGTTACTATTTTCTATTTCTTTTATATAGTCTATTATATACTACTAAGTTATATTTAAGTTAGAAGTTTATTAATCTTAGAAGCTAGCTGTGAGAGATACTTTAGGAGTATTTTAATAGAGTTATAATAAACTTAAAAAGTTTATACTTAAAGTAAAAACTCTTTACTGGACTATAGGAGTAGTAGTTATATAGAGCTTTAATAGTAATATTCTATATAAGCCCTAAGGCTTAGGTTTAAAATAAGAATTGAATAAAAAGTTAGGATTAATCGAAATATTAAATTATTTTAGATATTCTTTCATTAAAAAAAGTATTTTAATAGCTTATAAATATTACTATTTATCTTATTATAGGAAAAGATTTTTAAGAAAAATAATAAGATTATAAAAAGGTTTCTTGTAAAGTAGAATTAGAGAATATAATTAATATAAGTTAAAAGGTTGATCTATAATTAAAATATTAAAAGTTAGAAGAAAATATTGAAGATAATATATTTAAAAGTAGAACATATACTAGTTAGACCTTAAATATTTATACTATCTCAATAAGCTTTTCTTTACTTGAATTACTCAAAATAGAGCCTTGCGTGGCATGTGTAGCCATATTGAATTACATATAATACACACCAGATTTTGCTCCCTAATTGCATACAACAGCCTTAGGATCCCTCTATTACACCATATACAAGGACCTAATCATTCAGTTGAACTACTACACCTTGAATCATCCATCCTCACTAGGTACTACATACACGAAACGCCAGCACTCGTCCAGTGACTTTAAGCGTCCATGCCGCCGTTCTAAGCCCGCACCTACTAATGCACTCTCGCAATACTTTTACCTGCACAGCACAAAGTACCTACCTTGTCGGCTGCTATAATTGTAACGGGCTGCCGGCTTTTGTTCGAACTGGATATCGTCAACTTCCCTCCGTCGGCGAGCCACACCTGCTGTCCTCCTCTGCGTGCTGTTAGGCAGACACACATACGCACATGTGCACAACTGTACACATCCGCGGACGCTCACTCCATTACTTGTCCGCTCTGTTAAGTCACCAAGTCAACCGCTGTCGTTCTCGCCGTCTCGTGTCCCTCGTCATCTATCAACACACCGTCAGCTTTAGCCGCCTCGACCTCGACCGTTCGACACAACATTACCTTGCTATATCGCGTTACTGAAAGCAAAATTCTCCGCTTGTCGCCCATATGGCCTACCACAGTCCACCCGAAACCCCATCCTCCTCGGGAGTTCAGACGCCAACACACTCTTCTGCTCACCAGTCACTCTCCAATTCCATGATCACGGCAATGTGGTCCGGTCTAATACGGCGCTTCTCATCTGACGTTTCCCACACTAATGACTCTCACAGCCACACCCAAGAGCCCCCCCATTCCCCTCACGCGCATACCGAGCCTGCAGACATTGGGGCCTTTGGGAATGGCATCCATGGTGTCTTTGTACCATCAAATCTCAAACGCGTCGCCAGTCCCTTCCGTCCTCCGCCGCTCGAACCAATTGTTCTCCATGGCTTCAAGGCCACCACACCACCGAGTGCACGCTTACTTAGCACGGGTGTCGCCGAGGAGATTCGTATAATGCTGCCTGAGCGGCTGAAGATAAAGGAAGATTGGAAGCTGCTTTATAGCCTGGAGCAAGACGGCGCCAGTCTGGCGACATTGTATCAAAAGGCAGCCATCCTCCAGGGGCGACGTGTGGGCTTCGTCTTAGTAGTCAGAGACGATGCCGGTGGTGTGAGTGTATAATTCGACTCGTCGGGTAGGCGAGTCGTAGTCTGCATCCCACCTTTGTGCAGACGGTCTCGTGCACACATGCTGACCAGCACAGACTTTCGGTGCGTATCTTTCTGAATACCCGCATCCAGCACCCAAATACTTTGGAAACGGCGAGTGCTTTCTCTGGCGAGCGTCAACCCTCGCCTGCCTCCCGCTACCGCCGTCGGCAGACACGACGAACTTGACTCGCTGTACAACCGTTGCCAGCCCGATCCGCTCGACCTTCTCCCCTGTCGATCGCGCACAGCCGTCACCGGCGCCGAGCGAGTCCATTCGCTTCAAGGCATTCCCGTACTCTGGTATCAACGACTACTATATCAATTGCGAGGCCCGCTTTTTGAGCGTTGGCGCTGGGGACGGGCATTATGGTCTTTGGCTTGACGACAGCCTTGACCGGGGCCACAGTGGACGCAGTCACACTTTCGGGAACGAGCCGCTCAGCGACGAAGGTGAGAAGTTTGGTGTTCTGGGTGTGGAGCTCTGGGTGCTGGGTGCCTGATACTCCTTCGGACACAAGTCCTATCGAGGGGTAGAATGACCCATAGAAGAAGCATCGATCCAGCTGGCGGCGGAAAGGAAACAGCACGCAAGCTATCTCAAGTTTGCGCACGTACGAATCATACAAATGCCTCCGCAAGCCTGGGAGGCTGTGGGATACGCTGGTGAGGGTACCAAGCACGAAAAGACGAACGTTTCGCCGCGCGAACGTCAAAGAAGGCTTTATGCGACGTCAACTCTAACGGTACCAGCGGCCGAGCCTTGGAAAGACCATCCCTCAAGAGTACTTCTGACATAAGGGGCAACCGGATAACTAAAAACATCACTGGGGCCGGCGAGGGCGAAGCCCACGCTCAAGGTAACGCGACAAGGACCCTCCCTGGCATCTTTGATCAGTGTTTGCGGCAGATGCGCGTTACTTAATGATACCCAGAAGTCACACTCACCGGTCCCTTTGACCACTGGTCAACGTGCGTCATGATCTCGCAATTTGAAATTCTTTGTTCGTCGCTGGCTTCTGACGCCCACGATGTCGACACAAGACCAGGAAACTTGATGGGTTGGCTGGACAACCTTTTTCTGAGCGATCATCAGCCGAACTAACATAGTACGATGGAAAATTGCCGAAAGGTTACAACTATGACCATGGCAGTGTATCTGATTGACGTCGGAAGCTCGGGCTTGATCTCAGCTTCTAGAGCTGTCTGAGCCACCCCACCAAAAGAAGCAATTCAGGTTGCAAAATATGCGCAATTCAATGTATTGAGGGGGGCTCTTGTGCAGCTAGACTGGAGGCGATTGCGTATTCTTCGTTGGTCCTGCTAGCACGTAGCAGCCGGCTTTACTTTCGCCTCACACATGATTCGTTGTATTGTATAACCCCAGATAACCTCCCTCCCTAAGCTTGATGTAAACCCTTCAGCCCCCTCTATGGAAATTCGTATGGCTGTCGCTGCATCGGCTGCTCGTCCCACGAGTTGATATAGCCAATCATCCGGCGTTCTGACATACGAAGCTTGGCCGCTTTCTCAAGCGTTGTGACTCACCGCATAATCTCCTGGTAGATCAACTGCTTGAGCTGCTCCTTGCTCAAATTGTCCTTGTGCTTGTCAAAATCGAAGAATTCCTCGGGAATGGGTGGCGCAGTGGGCTCATCATCGGGATCGTGGTAAGGCTCGAGATAGGGATGCTTAAGAGCATCCTCAACTGTAATGCGCTTGACGGGGTTGAAAGCAAGGAGCTTCTCGAGAAGGTCGAGGGCCAAGTCGGAAGTCTTGGGGAAGAGTGTTCGAAATGGTACCTTCTTCTTGAAAGGCAGCGACCGGATATACTCTCTTGCACGCCGGGATTTGATGCCGTAGTAGTCCTCCATTGTCGGAGTACCGAGAACATCAAGAATCAAAGTCAATTGGTGGTGATCTGGAGGGTTTTGTTGTTAGTGAACCCTCAACACGGTGCGCTTTGTTGAGTGCTCCAACTTACAGTCTTTGCCGGGAAACAAGGGCTTTCCACTCAGCATCTCTGCAAGAATGCAGCCGACAGACCAAACATCAATTGCTTTCGTATACTCCTTGAAAGTCAACATGATTTCAGGAGCTCGGTACCATCTCGTTGCGACATATTCCGTCATAAATCCGGAATTATCTTCCTGAGATGCAGCTGAACGCGCCAAGCCAAAGTCGCAGACTTTAAGGTCGCAGTTAGCGTTCAGCAAAAGGTTCGAAGGCTTCAAGTCACGATGAAGGACATTTGCAGAATGCATAGCCTTCAAAGCGCGCAAGGTCTGATAGATAAAGTACTGGCAGTGATCGTCGGATAGGTCTTGGGTGCGGATCACGCGGTGCATATCCGTCTCCATGAGTTCCTTGGGTCAAGCCGTCAGAAAGCCACGTGGCAGTGGGGTTTTATCATTTCATCAAGTATCTTACCTGGATCAGGTAGACCTCGTTGAAAGTCTCGTAGCTGCGAGGCTTTTGAATGTCGAGGATCGAAATGATGTTCTCGTGGTTGAAGTATCTGAGGAGCTTCATCTCGCGTAAAGTTCGCAGGCAGAACATGGAATGATCGAAGGGTGTAATCTTCTTGATGGCCACTTTTTGACCAGACGGCTTGTGTATCGCGGAGCTTTGAAATATTGTCAGCATGAGCGCGTAACCAATATCAGCGCTGAGCCGGCCAGACTTACCACACAACTCCATAGGCGCCCTCGCCTACGACATCTTGAATATCGTACTGTTCACTTACGTTGAAGGAGATCTTGCGGGACCCCGATGGGTTGGGAGCGTTGGCGCGCGACATCGTCGTTGTGGTTGTCAGTTGTGTTTGTGTGGTCAACAGTGTGTGATGACGGGGTTGAGATTGACAGAATGTTTCTCGGTGGAAGTGGTCGACGCAGCAAAACACCTAGGCGGGTGCTTGCGAAGCAAATGCTACTCAAGGTGGGATGGGGAGAGGTGAGATGGGGAAAGGGGGACGAGGTGTGAATTGAGACGTTCCGTTGAAAAATTGCAGAGCCACAATGATTGTGGCAGTCTGGTAATGAATAGGTGGTTTAAGGTATCGTCGCTTGGGCTGGGATGTGATTATTGGGCGGATGATTGGATCATCAGCTTTCTGGAAGGTAGCGTCAATACTCAGACGTTTCGCACCCAGTAAGGATCGGGGTAGAGGGGCCAAAAGAACCAAGTAGGTCAGTCCAGTCAATGAAGTGACACAATCGGGACGGTGATGAGCGATCTTTTGGTATCTGTTTGCGCTTCCGTGGAGAGGAGGGGGCGCGGCGGCAGAGGAAGAGATGCAGCAGACGGGAGGGTAGAAGGGGACGAGTGTCGTCGGAGGTTCAAAAGTGGGCGAGGGCCGTGTTCCTTGGGTCCGCTCGGGCCTTGGGGTATAGATAGATCCGCTTGTCACAGGCCAGGAAGTGTTTGATTGTTTGTACCTGTCCTCGTTGGTGCGGCTATTCTGGTTAGGAGGATAATAGCAGAAAGAGGGAGTCGGTTATTGATCCGACCGTAGGCCCCTTGAGACTCGTTAATACAGTTGCAGTTGCGATGCTGTGAGAATCGACAAGAGATTCAGTTCATTTCAAGTGGACTGGAGTGGAAAGTTGTAAGTCAGCTAGCTGGCAAGAGCTCAAACGGATCAAAGACAGAAGAGGTAGGTACACCGGGATAGGCATTGTACTGCGTAGAACCAGGCGAAAGTCATACCGGAGTGGGATAGGATAAGGCAAGGTTATGTAGGGTAACGGAAGAGCAGGGGGAAGCAGAAGCTGAAGGTCTTCTTTGATCCAAGATAGTACTTAACCCTGGGAAAATTACACCCAAGCGACTACCAGCGAGGTGGGCGAGGAAAGGAGGTGCGTCGACAGCAGGCAGACAGAAGGCAGAGAGCGGGAAGAACGCCAGCCTTCGTCCACAAAAACGGCCTGGCGGTACCTGCCTACTGGGCGAATCGGGGCAGCGCTGCTGTTGCTGGGGAGCTTCTTTTGACAAAGAAAGAGCGAAAGCAGGTCGAAAGACGGGACAACAGCCAGCTGACGGAAAACGGGTGACGAACCCCCACCCGCGCAAAGAGACTTCAGGGGGGGAAATGCGAAATATGCTGTTGACGCTGAAGATGACGAGCAAGCAAGATGGACCGGAGGCGGGAGGCGAGACCAGACAAGATGGAGAGATAACGGACCTTGCTGTAAATCTGGACTGGTCGTCGGTGGAAGACAAAGCAAACAAACAGGCAGGCGACCGCTCGAGAGTGCTTTCCCTCACGTAAGCGCTAAACAACGGGGGGATTGCGACTGGGCGAGCGGGTCTTTAAGGGATTGTGTTATGCGGAAATGCGGAAGTGAACCATGGGCAGAGCGGGTGGAAAGAATGAGGTCGAGTATTGATGAAATCGTGAGGAACGAGGCCGTCGGGGTAGATGTGGTAGGCATTGACAATTCGTGATGATCTGGCAGAGTACCTTACGGATACCTAGTACGTAAGGAGGTGCTAGGGGGTATCACAGTACGTTCCTGAGACATCTGACATCTGACGGTGGGTGAGGGGTTCCGAATCAGGCAAGTTTGACAGGTTTATAGTTAAAAGAAGGGGTAGAGAAATCTAGTAAGGTATTCTAATGAAATAGTTAGTAAAAAGAAAGAATAGTAATAAGATTAATAATATAATTATTAGTATTAGTTTATCTAGTAGGGATAATCGTATACTATACGTAATCTTATTACATATATAAGTATAAAAGAATTCTAGTATTTATTATTATTATTATTATACCTGCTTAATGTAGTAGTTTAACATCTAGCTAGCTTTTACCGTTTTATAGCAAGAATAGTAGGTTCGAATCCTGCGGCAGGTAAGTGTAACTAGTAGCTACGTATCTTCTAATTATATAAAACTAAGTATAGTAACTACTACTAGCTATTAGCTCTTACTAATAGCTATTAATAGCTAGTAACTATTAATAGCTAGTAATAGGTACTACTAGCTAGTAGGTATTAGTATTACGTAACTAATTATAATCCTTAAAAATAACTATAACTAATAGATATAAGCTTATAGGTACTTTCTATTTATTAGCTATTATATTAACTAACTATGTTTACTACTTGAGGTTTCCTCCGTTTAAACAGTTCCTTAATACTAGTAGTATCTATAAGGTTTAACGTACTAGGTATAGCTACCTTCAAAGGGACCCCGAAAGGCATATAACTTTAAATAGATCAGAGACCTTCAATATAACTAATTATTATTATTATATTATATAGTTATATATAATTATACAAAACTCGAGATCTATAGTATAATAGTTACTTACTAATAACTATAATACTAAATTTTAATTAGTAATAAGTATTACTAGTAAAATATAGAAAGTACATACCTATATATACTATATATATAAGAATAGGTATAGTACTAAATCTACTACATAACTCTACTAGTTTATATAAAGCCTAACTATCCTATTTATATATATTTAAATACTTTATTCTAGTTTAAATAAGATATACTTTTTAATAACCTATATTTAGACTATATACTATATTATTTACTTATTATAATGATAAGCCTAACCTGCTTGATATAGTAGTTTAATGTCTAGCTAGCTTTTACCGTTTTATACTAAGAGTAATAGGTTCGAATCCTATAGCGGGTAAGCGCGACTAGTAGCTATATACCTTCTAATTATATAAACTAATTATACTAACCCTTACTAGTAGTTAGCTTTTACTAATAACTATTCATAACTAGTAGCTATTAATAACTAGTAGTAGGCGTTACTAGTAAGTATTAGTATTATATAACTATAATCCTATAATCAGTAGTTATAATAGATATAAGTATATATATACTGTCTATTTATTATCTATTATCTTAACTAACTATATCATTACTACTTGAGGTTTTCTCTGTTTAAATAGTTCTTCAGCCTTAGTATTATCTATAAAGTATATAAAATAAGAACTAAAGAAATAAGAATTAGAAATAAGAGCTAACTACTAGGTATAGTTTCCTTTAAAGGATTCCCGAGAAATATATGACTTTAATTAGATCAAAGACCTTTAATATAACCACGACCTTATGATTATAAGCCTGGTAATATTTAATTTATCTCTAAATTATTCTTAATTAATAAATATAAATGAAATCTTTTTTAATTTATCTTATTAGGTTTTTAATAAATTACTCAGAAATAATATAATTACCTATTAGTAGTCTTAATATAATAATAAAGTTATCTAATAGTTCTAATTTTAACTATTAGTATATTGTATTATAATTCTATATAACTAGTTAAGTATTAGTAATACCATGCTATATAGTATATATTACTATATATAGCAGGTATACCTCCGTATATATATAGTATATATAGCTATATACCTCTCTCTCTCTATATATATATATATATATAGTATATATAGTTATATATTTCTATACTTTACTAGTAATACTTATTACTAGTTATAGCTTAGTACTATTATAGTCAGGAAGTAACTATTATATTAAAAATCTAGAGTTTTATATGACTATATATATAACTATATAATATAATAATAATAATAAATACTAGAACTTTTTTATATTTATATAATAATACTATATATAACAAATAATTATTCTTACCAAATAAACTAATACTAATTAGTAATTAACTTATCTTTTACTACTATATTATAAGTTAGTAAGGTTTTCAATATTAGAACAAATAATCATGAACTTTTTATCTAAAGTTTGTGTAAAATAAAAGATTATAAATCTTAACTTGGATATTCTAGAGATATTCTCCTTTACCTAAATCCCTTATTAGGAGTTTCTAAATTATATTCTAACTTTTTTTATTAAAACTATTATTAAGGAGTTAATTATATACTTTTAAGATAACCTAGTTAAGAATAGTTTATAAAATACTAAAGAAATAAATTTAAATAATATTTTTAATACTAAATTCAGAGTATTTAGTAAATATAATAATCTTTTAGAGTATTACTAGACCTTTATAATATATAGGATCTATAGTATCATATACTTTCTATACTTAAAAGACCTATATAATATCTTAAGAACCCCTATTCTTTCTTAAACAGTTTTCCCTCTTTTTGAATTTCTTTTACCCCTTTTACTAATATATCTAAGCCAAACTTTAAATTCAACTTTAGATTAAGCCTTATTATAGTAATGGTTTAAGTAACCCTAAATAATAACTATATAATTCTAGAGATATTTAAGTTATATAATAATATAAGAGGGGCTAATAGCTCGCTCTCTACTACGATTATTAGTAGACATATTACCCCCTGAAGTATAACTTTAGCCCTCTTACCCCCCCCTACTAACTACTATAGCTAGCCCTTAGTTAATCTAAAACTAAACCCNAGTTAATCTAGGGCTAAACCCCTCGTAGCTATAGTAGCTAGTATACCTACCCCGTATTAACCTTTTCGATAATAAATAACTAATAATTCCTTCTATAACAACCTTATACTTTCATACCCTCACGCCCTTATACCTTTATAGCTATTAACGTATAATTTAAATATCTCGAGATATTTGATTACTACTAACTATAAGTACTCTATTCAAATCATAACCTTAATATCCGCGACCTTAATATCCCTACTAAACTTTACTTACCCCTAAGACGAGATTTTATACTACTAATACGAAAGTTCTCTATTACTAATATAAGCTAACTTATAATTTCTATATAAGTATAATAGGACTTAGCTTATTCTTATTAGTAAATAATCTTAATATATTAATTAAATATAGCTAATTTATAAATAATACTTATATAGATATAGATATTTCTAATATTACTAGATAGTTTTTAAAACTTTTATAATTATAATATTATAATACTTTAAAATATCTAGTAACTAGTATTATGGTAAAGTATTAATATTAAGGTATTATTTAATTAATACTTAGTTTCTAATATTATTAGTTTAGTATAATAACTTATAAGATAGTTAGATAATTTTCCTTTAAATATTTATAAGTTACTTATTAATTATAATATTTAGAATAATTTTCTTAAAGCTTAGTCTTATATACTAATAAGTTTAGTTAAAATAATTATAGCTAGATATCTTTATATTTATTATATAATTATCTTTTTATAAGTAACTATATAGATTTTAAAGAAGTTTTAGTATTATTATAAAAGTTATAGAAGAGTAATAGATTATAGAATACCTAGCTTTTATGTCTCGAAGTAAGTACTCTATTTTATTCTATCTTTAAGAGGTTTAAAAAGGTTCTTAACCTTATAACTTTAATAGTTACTTTTAGCTTTATATATTAAGCCTTAGTCTTAATAAAGCTCTCCCTATATAGATTATTATTACGAAGTCTTCTATTACTATAAAGTTAAATATTAGAACTAGGAGTATAATTATCTATAATAATAAGTAATTTCATTACTATTTTAACTAGTTATAAGCTAGTATTAGTACGAATACTATTACCGGGTAAAATTTATAGATAAATCTATATATAAGGTGAAGAGCTTAGATACTATTCCAGGTACAGAGTAAAAGTAACTAAATATAATGATATAGATTTCTTTAGAAAGCTCTTTAAAATCAACTATAATAACTTTATAGAAATAAATACTACATATATTACTACTTATATAGTACTTCATATCCACTTATATAATTTCTTGAAGATTTATAGTTGAAAGTTTTTTAAATATTTTAAAATAGATTTTAACACGTAGTTTATAGAAATATAATTACTTATTAATAAATATATAATCTACTACTTTTATGAATTATATAATTAAACTTAAGATACATAATAAGAATCTCTTTACTATATTATACTAATTTACTTAATATAAAGCTTTTGAACATTAGATTCCTATAAAGTTTAATAATATAAAGAAACCTATCTTAGGTTTTAAGATTAACTTTAGATATTATTTCAAATAAGTTAATAGGTTCTTTAAAATAAATAAAGAGTTAGAATTACTCTTCCATGTTACTAAACTTAAAATGAAAGAAATAATAATTATAGCCAAAACCTAGTTAATATCTAACAACTTTATACAAGATACCTAGCTTCTACTACTATTTATATAAAATATATCATTTTTACTACTACTAATAAAACTACTAATCCTTAAACTATATAATATATAGCTTTTTTACTAGTAGAAGATATTCTAAGATAATAGGAATATGTAATACTTTTAATAATCTAAATACCCCTTATACCTTTCTACTATTTTCCTATTTGAAAATTTATTTACTAAGTATACTATAAATATTATAAAATTATATAATAAAAATATAAAGTATAGTAGAAACTTCTATAATATTCTTAAAACCAAAATCTACATCTTTTATAATTATTATCTTAAATTTAGTATTTTATATTATATATAAATAAGAGTTTTCTTTATTATACTAAAAGATTAAGTTTTTATTTTTTATCTTAGATATTCTATATACCCTAACTGAAAGTAATAGTTTAATTAGATAACTATATATACTTAGGAATATTTCAAAAATAATAAAATCTACAAGATATATTTCTCTAACTAGTAAAATACTATTTTTAAGAATATAATAACTAAGATTCCGAATTAGAATAAAAAGAAAATACTTATAATATTTATTAGAAAGTTTATATATTTCTAGAAAGTATTTAAGGCTAATTAGTATACTAATAAAGCTTTCTATAACTAGCTTATAAATATATATTATAGTATACTAGAATACTAATTAGTATTTTTTAGCTTTATATTAATTTCTTAGAATTTCTATAACTAGTTATATTTAATTATAAATAATACTATTGTATTTCAAAAGTTATAATAGTCTCAGAATAATAGAAATCATAGTAATATTTGTAAGAAATAGTTTTAAATTACATATATATATAATATACTTCATAGTAATACTTGAGATTATAGTTATACTTATGACTACTTCTTATTACTATAGAATAGATATTACTTTTCCCTAGTTTCTATATAAATATATATATATATTTACTAAATGTATTATATATATAGTAAAATAGATTATTAGTCTATAAAATATATTCTCGAGAAATAATATGTTTTATATAATAAATAGAAATTAGCTAGTAATCTAAAAGTAGACTTTATAGTAGTATACTAAACTTTCCTTATTAAATATAAGAGTATTAATAGTTTTAATAATAATTTCTCTCTCGTTTAACGTAGTAGTTTAATATCTAGCTAGCTCTTACTATCATAGTAGGAGTAATAGGTTCGAATCCTGCGGCAAATAAGCGTGACTAGTAGGTATATATATATATATATATATATATACTTTCTAATTACGTAAACTATATATAATAACTACTACTAGCTATTAGCTCTTACCGTTTACTATTAATAGCTAGTAACTATTAATAGCTAGTAATAGGCGCTACTAGCTAGCTAGTATTAGTATCACGTAATTATAAGCCTTAAAGAGTAACTACGACGGATATAGGCCTATACTTTCCCCTTATAATATATCTTCTATATTTATCAGCTATTATATATACTAACTAAGTCTTACTACTTAAGGTTTCTCCTATAGTTTCTATAGTTCCTTAGAATTAGTAGTATCTATAAGGTAAATAAAGCAAAAGCCAACTACTAAGTGTAGTTTCCTTTAAAGGGTTCCCGAGAAGTATATAACTTTAAATAGATCAAAGACTTTCAATACAACCTTATACTTAAAAATAATTTCTAAGTATTTTAGAGAAATAATAGATATAAAAAGCTTATTATTTAGTACTAGATATAATATAACCTCGAGGATTATATCCCTACTACTTCTAGGATATTACTTATATTATTTTTTAGCAAATAACCTTTCATTCTAGATAGAAGTAAAATTACTAGAATCTTCTAAGATTAAATAGTATGATATATTTTTACTAAGAGAAAAGCTTTTAACAATAAGATTACTAAGAGTATAAATATAATTTCTACATATATTTTTATACTTAATAGTTATTAGTTAGTTATAATTTTTCAAAGGAGTTTACTTAATTTAAATATTATTAGGGGAAAGGCTAATAGTTTGTTTTCTACTATAACTATTAGTAGATATATTACCCCCTAAAGTATAACTTTAGCCTTCCTACCCCCCTACTAAGTATTATAGCTAGCCTTTAGTTAATCTAAGGCTAAACTCCTCGTAGCTATAGTAGCTAGTATACCCGCTTCGCGTTAATATTTTTAATAATAAATAACTAATAACTCTTTCTATAATAACCTTATACCCTTATACTTTCATACCTTTATAGCTATATATAATTCAAGAGTCTCGAAATATTGAATTACTACTAACTATAAATACTCTATTAAAATATTTATTATAAATTCAATATCTATAATTTTAATACTTCTATTAACTAGATCCTACTTACTCCTAAGACGAGATTTTGTACTATTAATATAAAGGTTCTCTACTACTAATATAAATTAAGTTATAATCTCTATATAAGTATAGTAAAACTCAGCCTACTCTTATTAGTAAATAGTTTTAATATATTAATTAAGTATAGCTAATATATAAATAATACTTAGATAGATATAGATACTTCTAGTATAGCTAGATAGCTTTTAAAACCCTTATATTTATAATATTATGATACTCTAAAGTATCTAGTGACTAGTATTATAATAGGGTATTAATATTAGAGTATTATCTAATCGATATTTAGTTTCTGATATTATTAGCTTAGTATAGTAGTCTATAGAATAGCTAGATAATTTTCTTTTTAATATTTATAAACTATGTATTAATTATAATATTCAGAATAATCTTATTAAAACCTAGTTTAATATATTTATAGCTTTAGTTATAATAGTTATAGCTTAATACTGCTATATTTATCTCGTAGTTAGTTTATTATAGATAGTTGTATAGATTCTAAGAAGATTTTAATTCCATTATGAAAGTTATAGAAGAGTAATAAATTATAGAATACTTAGCTTCTATATTTTAAAGTAAGTATTCTATTTTGTTCTATTTTTAAAAGGTTTAAAAACGTTCTTAACCCTATAACCTTTATAGTTATACTTAGTTATATATACTTAGTTTTAGTTTTGATAAAACCTTCCCTATATAAACTATTACTACAAAGTCTTCTATTACTATAGGGTTAAATATTAAAACTAGGGGTATAATTATCTACGATAATAGATAATTGTATTACTATTTTAACTAGTTATAACCTAGTATTAGTATAAATACTATAATTAGGTAAAATATATAGTTAAATCTATATATAGAGTGAAGAGTTTAGATACTATTCTAGGTATAGAGCAATAGTAACTAAATTCAAATATTACTAGTTTCTTAACTATTAAGTATTCCTAGTTTATAGTTTTTAAATAAATAATTAACTTTACTTTAACCTTTATATTTCTATAAAGTAAACTAGTTATAATCCGCTCTAGTAGTTCTACCCTAATTATAATACTTAGAATAGTAAATACTCCTATACTACTTAGTATTGTTATGTTTTATATAATACTATATAATACCTTTTTCTTATTCTATTTCGCGGATATAAATTACTTTAGTATCATGTTTAATAATATCTATAACTAGTTTTACTAGAGTAAAAGAATTATATTTATTATTCGAAAATAGGAGTATCTATAGATATTCCTTAATAAAGAGAAAATACTTACTTCTATATATTTTATAGAATCAGAAATATAGACATTTACTAATATTTTAGTTATTTAGCTATAGTATATTTCTATAATATCTTTACTACAGCGGGATATTGAGCTAAATATAAAGTCTTAAAGGTTCTCAAGTAGTACTATTACTAGTACCAAATATATAGTACTATTCTTTCTTATTTCTATTTTACTATTTAGGATTATGTTAAGTTTAGCTTTTGAAGCTATTATTAATATTGTCTATTTCGATAGTTTTTTTATATTCTATATTATTAATATTACTATAGTACTTAATACTACTTAGTTTTTATTAAATATGTCGGCGAAAATAGTATAAGAAGCTTTTGAAATATACTAGATTAATTCTTATTAGGGATTTCTAGATTTTATTATTACTAATATAAAAATAGTATTTTAATCTAAAGAGTTTAGATTAGAAGGAAAGATTATAGGATTAATAATCTCAATAGTACTATTGAAAGTATATAATAGTATTAGTAAACTTAAATGTTACTATACTTTTTTCTACTAAGTATATAAGATTCATTCTGAAAGAATTCTTAAGATAATTCGAGAAAGATTCTTTTAAATAGTATATAAGGTAATTAATAATACTATTAGTCTAAATAGCTTTATATTTATATTACTTATTTTTAGTATATACTTATACTTTATAGAAAACTCTATTTTCTCTTTCAATATTATTACTTAGGCTTATACTATATAGAAAATAATAAAGGAAATCTACTGTACTTATACTAAACATACCTTTAATGCGACTTTAATAATGTATAATAGCCCTGATATCTCATATATAGTAGCTTTCCTATTTTAGTCTCTTATATATATAATAAGAGAATGAAAATAGTAAAGCCTATTTCGCCTTATGGCTACTTATAGTAAAATATATATTCTTGAATTCTTTTTACAGTTTTCAAAAGTCTTGAATAATAGCTATAGACCTATATTCTCAAGAATAACTGATAATTTATCAGGTAAACTACTAATAATACTAAGAATTAAAAGTATTAATATATATTATTTTAGTTATTTTCCCAATACTATTACTAGAAGTCTAATATTATATAGAAATATATACTTTTATAGTAATACCCCGATTTCGTCTATAGATATCCCTATAAAACCCTAGAATACCTAGTAGATACTACAAAATACTATTATTATATATAATAGTAATTCTACCATTATCAGTAAGAATACTCCTCTATTTCCTGATATAGTTAGTAATATTTTTACCGAATTATTGTTGATAATAATATTTTCAAGGCTTATGGTAGTTACTATTCTAGTTTAAATGTTTAAATATAAGCTTTATCATATAGTATACTTAATGGTTAAGGAATAGTTAGATATAAATTTTTCCTTTATTTTCTATTAAACAATTATTATTATAATATCAGGTTTATAATTTAAGGAGTTAATTATAAAGAGGGTTAAGAATATTATTCATAATAATATTATTAAGATCATCTAGTATAACCCTATCTTCTATAAACGTTATAAGTATTTTAAGGTATATATTATTAATAAGACTAAGAATATAAATATAAATAAAGTCTACGAGAAATCATACTTTATAATCTAGAGTTTTAGTAATAATAGTAACTTTGAAATATTGATATAATTACTAATAATCTAATAGAATAGCTAATAGTTAATTTTAGCTAAAACCCTAGTTCTCTTCTAATATAAAGGTATAATAATATAGTTTTAAGATATGTTTTAAGTTTATATTTAAGCTAAAATAGAACCTATGAGGTATATTATAGCGAATTTACTTTTTTATTTTAGAAATAGTTTTTCCTAGGATCTATAATAATTACTGTTAAACTATTATATAGCCTTACTGAAGCTAGTATTTACTAAAAGATAATCTATTCTAAATATTATAGAGAGTAATAATAAATAGAGATACTAATATATAATTTATACTTCCTTGTATTATATTTTACTAATAAGGATTTTAGCTCTATGAGTATATAAATAGATAATACTATCAGATTCTCTAATACTATTTTCTCATACTATAAAGATAAAGAGCTTTAAAAAGTTTTATTTCAAGTAAAACTTAAGATTACGTTTATAGAAATAACTCCTTTTACTTTTGAAAGAAATATCTTAAGTTTTAATAGTAATACTCTCTACTTATACTAAAAATACTAAAAGTAAAAGCTAGTATTCTTTAATCCATATATTATATTTAAAGTACTTAAGAAAGTATATATTCAATAATATATATATATAGAATATACTTTTTTTAATATACTAACCCGAAGTATTATTTAATATCTTGTATATTATCCAAGAATAATAACTTTCTACTAATAATACTACTATTCTTAATAAATATCTTAAGTAGTAAATTAAGTATATTAACTATAATTTTAACTTTAATTTACTTAATATTTCTAGAAAATATTTATATACTTTTATTAGTATTTCTTTTACTATTCATACTAATTTCTTATCTTGATTAGTATTTAGAATAATGCTAAGCTAAGAAATAGTAATTAGTAATACTTAGTTTAATTTCTATAGTAACTTTATATATTATTCTTTTAATTAAAAATAAAAGAATTATTAGTATAAAAAGCTAGGCTTAGG